>JAABOM020040436.1:0-16571 GCA_011800125.2 Solanum clarkiae
AAATTCCCCCCCCCCCCCCCCAATCCTATAAAGCTAGATTAGCAATTTTATCTGCTAACTGATTAGCCTATCGATATGTATGTTTAATTGTGACATTCATGGTTGTAGTGAGCTGATTGTTGAAGTAGGTCTTAGGCCTAACTCACACCCCAAAAGCTAGCTCGAAGGGAGGAGGATTACCTGAGCCTTATAAGGAGACCACCCATCCCATTAACCACCAATGTGGGACTTTGTGTCTCAACACCCCTCCTCACGCCCAGTGCTTAGCATTTGGTGCGTGGACAATTTTTTTCGGGGGCCCAACATTGGGTGAGACGAGGCCTGCTCTGATACCATGTTGAAGTAGGTCTAAGGCCTAACTCACACCCCAAAAGCTAGTTCAAAGGGAGGAGGATTGCCTAAGCCTTATAAGGAGACAACCCATCCCATTAACCACCAATGTAGTCTCCTTATAAGGCTTAGGAAATCCTCCTCCCTTTGAGCTAGCTTTTGGGGTGTGAGTTAAGCCTAAGACCTACTTCAATATGGTATCAGAGCAGGGCCCGTCTCACCCAATGTTGGGTCCTCGAAAAAAATTTTCCATGCACCAGATGCTAAGCACTGGGTGTGAGGGGGTTGTTGAGACACAAAGTCCCATATTGGTGGTTAATGGGATGGGTGGTCTCCTTATAAGGCTTAGGCAATCCTCCTCCCTTTGAGCTAACTTTTGGGGTGTGAGTTAGTACTAAGACCTACTTCAACACTGATGAATTTGTTTGATTTCTTCTCATATTTGCCATGGAATCTTCCATTCTTTGAGAATTATTTTCTATAGGACCAAAGAATCAATCTCAACAGATGTGATTCTTTCCATTCTTTTTACAAAAACTCAGCCCATACATACCCCTTTCACTTATACTTCCAAGTTAGTCATTATTCCCAACACATTAGTCTTTGGATATATTAGATTTCCATAATTATTCCTTATGCAGAAGCCATAAGAACTTAATCTAGGGTTACCTCTACATGCTTCATACGTATTACACTTTATCCAGCCTTCCTCAAGAAGCCTCCATATAAGTAGATAATAGTGTAGTTGTAGCACTATGCGACCTTCAATATTCCTTCCCAATCACTTGGAATACTTATCCATGGGAATCTAAATTTAATAAAGAGAAAACCAATCTACTGGCATTTGTAGATAAGACTATTCTGACTTATCTCTTTTCCATGTTTCCTATTATTTCTTCTTTTCCTTAGCTCCCACATTATCACCACAGGAATGATCTTGTAAAGAAATTGAAGCTTTGAGTTTGTAGATTTTTTCCACCATTGAAGAATCAATTGTTGTAGATGCAGTTCCTCTATTACAATTTCTGCACACGAATCAAAATATTTCCATAGCGTTTAGGCTATGCGAGCTGTTAAAAAGAGATGAGACATAGTCTCCTGCCCATACTCCTCATAGAAACAACACCATGACATAATCGGAATATGCATATTTCTAAGATTATCTTCTATAGGCACCCTTCTTCTCCACTCTCCATAGGAAAAAACTTATTTTAAAAGGTAGTCCCTTAATCTAAATGTATTCCCCCCCCCCCAACTTATCTTTTCTTTTTTCCTTCTTAATATCTCAAAAAGCAAATTTGGTGGAGAAGGACCCATCATTACTTGGCATCCATCTGGGGAAATTATTGAGATATCTCCCAAAAACAGGATTCTTATTCATGTCAATAAGCTACACCATTTTAGTAGATGTCAGATTATTCAATTTGTAAGTATCCTACCTTCCTCCATTAATGAACTCCTTAACTTCCAAGTCTTGATCTATCCCTTTTTCTTCTATGAAATATAGTGCTCCTTTCTTTATCTACTTATCCAGCCAGAAATTAGAAACTCTAGCTCAGATTTGCCACCACATCTCATGTTCCACCTCATCTCTAATGTCTACCATTTTCTTCCAGACATGAGAACCTCTATTCCTTTTAGCCAAACATGGATGGTCCTTTTTACAGTATTTATTCCACATAAAATAACCTCATATAGAGTTTGTTGAGGTCCTGAAGATCCACCATAATTTAGCAAATAGGACGTTTGAAGTGTCATGTAGAAATCTAAAGCCAATTCCATCCTCTTCTTTGGGAAACCATAGATCTTCCCATTTAAGCCAATGCTTACCTTTCTCTCCACCTACCTTACTCCAGAAAAAAGATGAGAAAATCTTATGAATTTGATCAATCATCTTTCTTAGAGGGTTCATTACCAATAATAAATAGATAGGCATAGCTTGTAGCACATGGTTCACTAGGATATACTTATCCTAAAAAGATGATAATTTGTTATGCCAAGTCCTAATCCTCCTTGAAATTTTCCTCAACGGCTCCTCATAATGGGCAGAATTTCTTCTGCCATAAAAGCCTAGTAGTTATAAATTATTTTTGTCTTAAATTTAAATCTACTTTACATTATAGTAAATTAGTCTTCCCTTATCTTGTGAATGCCCAAAAAGAGAAAAGAGAAGAAGTGCCTCAACGGCTGGTCAGAGATCCACTGAGGTCTCACAAAATATATTAGAAGAAGATTCTTCAATACAAGGACCTAGAAGGAGTAGAAGCATTAGTGAGAGTGGCCATTCTAGCAGCAGAAAGTCAGTTCCAAACAACCAGATAGCACAAGGGAAACCACCAACTTACCAAAAGTTGAAAATAAAATTTCCAGACATAGGACCGGTAGGAATTCAGCTTGCTGAGCCTCAACATAAGCTGTCTTTTGAAGTTAGTGACAACTTAGAGGTCCTTTGTCATGATAGTGGCATGAAAGGGTGTTGGTTCAGGTGTAACGTCCTACAAGTAGCACAAAAGCATTTGAAAATTCAATGTGATGACATCCCGGATTGTGACGGTCTTGAAAAGCTCGAGGTATCTTAACCAATGCAATTATAACTTACGTTTATTTACTATAACTTATTATCTACTTATGTATATTGACTTGTCCGGTCTCCCTTTACCCTGTTTCCTCAACACCTTTGCTTGATTTATAGGAATGGATTCCTTCCGAAAAAGTTGTAGGCACTGATAAATTGGGCATGAGATGCACCGGACGCCTCACAGTTCGACCGTGGCCTTGGGAGGATTCTTCTCATCATTCTCTTGAAGTAGGTGTTGCAGTTGATGCTTGGTGGTCAGATGAGTGGTGGGAAGGTGTTGTTGCTGGATTTGATGTCTGTGGAAGAGATCATCTTCAGGTTTATTTCCCTGGTAAGAAATGACAATTCCCAAAAACTGAAAAGTTAAAATAGAAATAGAAAACAAGAATAAAAGGAGAATTCTTCCTTATGGGTTGATTCATAGCAACTTTGAATAAGGATAACTCAACAGCCAATGAATGCAAAATAGGAGTCTAATTATTTTTAGTTCTTACTTGAATCCATATGTCTAAGCTCAGCATTTTGTCTTAAATTGACTTTCTAACTCAAAAGTGAAAAATTTTTCTAAACAAGAAGCCTATAAATGATCTATGTTGGTCATAGGCTGATGCCCCAAGTTGTTTTCTTCATCTTAATAATAAGCGAGAACATATTATTGGAGATCCAAAGGAAGAACATGAGGACTTCAAGAGACTGGCTTGATGACAAATGGGTTGAAGTTGAGGGAAAGAAAGACATAAAGTTGTTCATAAGCTCGAGTGTAACTTATATATCCAGGTCCAGTGTCAAGAGTTGGGGAACTACGAGAATCAGATAGCTCCTAAGCTTGTGGCACCTGAAGACAATAAAATGACATCAACTTCTAAACACTTAGTAGAGAAGCAAGACACTCATGTGCTTAAACTAAAAAAAATGGTGTATTGATTTTTTTGTAGGTAACAAGAACTTATTTCAAACAATTCCATCCTTTTCTTGGAAGTAGTAAACTTCCAAGAAAATAGTAAATCCATGAAAATGGCATCTATTGTTTATAAATAGTAAATCTCCAAGAAAAGAAAAGGATGGAATTGTCTGAAATCAGTTCTTGTTACCTATAAGAAAATAAATACACCATCTTTTTTTCAGCTTAAGCACATGAGTGTCTTGCTTCTCTGCTAAGTGTTTATAAGTTGATGCCATTTTGTTGTCTTCAGGTGCCACAAGATTAGGAACCATCTGATTCTTGTAGTTCCTCGGCTCTTTGATACTGCACTTGGATATATAAGTTAAACTCTAGCTTATGAACGAATTTATATCTTTCTTTCCCTCAACTTCAACCCATTTGTCATCAACCCAGTCCTTGAACTCCTCGTGTTCTTCCTGTGGATCTCAATTAATATGTTCTCGCCTATTATTGAGATGAAAAAAAACAACTCAGGGCATCAGTCGATGACCAACATAGATCATTTAAACTTTCAGACAACAAATTAGCCAGAAGTGAGGCTTCCTGTCTAAAACTTTTTCCATTGTCGAGTTAGAAAGTCAACTTAAGAAAAAATGTTGAGCTTAGACATATGGATTCAAGTAAGAACTGGAAACAATTAGATTCCAATTTTGCATCCATTGGCTATTGACTTATCCTTATGCAAAGTTTCTATGAATCAACTGGTAAGGAAGAATTCTCCTTGTATTCTTGTTTTTCTATTTCTATTTTAACTTTTCAGTTTTTGGGGACTGTCATCAGGGAAGTAAGGCTGAAGATGATCTTTTCCAAAGACATCAAATCCAGAATCAACACCTTCTCACCATTCATCAGATCACCAAACATCAACTGCAACACCTACTTCAAAAGAATGATGAGAAGAATCCTCCAAAGGTCAGGGATGAACTGTGAGGCATCCTGTGCATCTTATGCCCAATTTATCAGAGCCTGCAACTTTGTCGAAAGGAATCCATTCCTATAAATCAAGCAAAGGTGATGAGGAAACAGGTAAAGGTAAATGGGACAAGTCAATATACGTCAGTAGATAATAAGTTATAGTATATAAACTTAAGTTATAATCGCAGTGGTTAAGATACCTCAAGCTTTTCAAGACCATCACGATCCAGGATGTCATCATATTGAATTTTCAGATGTTTTTGTGCTACGTATAGGAGCTCATATCTGAATCAACACCCTTTCATGCCACTATCATGGAAAAGGACTTCTAAGTTGTCACCAACTTCAAAAGACAGCTTACGTTGAGGCTCAGCAAGTTGAATCCCTATCATTCCTATGCCTGGAAATTTTATTTTCCACTTTGGGTAAGTTGGTGGTTTCCTTTATGTTGTCCGGTTGTCTAGAATTGACCTTTTGCTAACAGAATGGTCACTCTCACCGATGCTTCTACTCCTTCTAGGTCCTTGTATTGAAGAATCTTCTTCTAATATATTTTGTGAGACCTCAACGGATTTGTGACCAGCCATTGAAGCACTTCTTCTCTTTTCTCTTCTTGGGGTATCCACAAGATAAGTGAAGGCTAATTTATTATAATGTAAAGTAGATTTAAGTTAAAAAAAAATAATTTATAACTATTAGGCTTAGCATTCTTTCTACAGAGATCCAATTTTACACAACAGAAACAACACAAAATCATAAGAAACTTCAGTTTATACAACAATTTACTGGGGAATCAACTAAAAACAAGGATGCTCAAGGCCTATAATGCCATAGTTGGCTTTTAGGCAGATCAATCAGGTGTAATCTTAATCTTTATGAGTACATAAGGTTTAAATTCTTCATGTGTGTATTTGATGTGCTGTCAAAATACAGCACGTTTGATGCCTAAAATAAGGGATTTTGTAAGTTCTTAATGCAACTTTGTGTGATTTTTATTTGTTTTTGTGTTATTCTTGCAGAAAGTATAGGTTGACATGATTTTGGGAGAAAACTGCAGATTTTGATGAAGTTCACAATATACGATCTACCTTGCGCGTCATAACCCAAGCTACGAGTTGTAGTGTGCCCTCATAGCAAGAAACAGTGTCTACAATTAGGAATTTCCAAAGTGAAGGTCAGCCATATGAGGATAACCTACGAGTCGTAAGTCTCAGTACGACCTGTAGGAGGGGGCCTCGCAGTAAGAAATAGTGTGCCAAAAGTTTGGACCAAAAACTATAGCACAGGACTACGCGAAGACACTACGAGTCATAGAGCACACCATGACTCGTAGTAATGGTTCATAGCAGTCAAGTCCAAAATACCAAGTGCTGACTATGAAAGCCCGATTACGACTCATAGGTCACCCTACGAGTCGTATCTACGAGATGTAACTGATGCCAAATGTATTTTTTATTTTACTTTTAGGGACTTTTTTTTAAAAGTATAAATAGTTTATAGGGTTTTTGAAAAAGAGATTCGACATTCCACAGATTTGGAAGATACTTTGAATATTCTTAGAGAACTTTTCTAGGGTTTAGTGTAGATTTTATCTTTTTTATTTTGAAGACCCATTTTGGGGGATTGAAAATCACATTGTGCTCACCTTCCATTGATACAAGCTTGTGGTTTCAATATCAAAGTGGTGCTATTCTTCATTACTATTGGGTAATCTCTCAACCATGTCTTTTGTATTCATTGTTGGTGATTTTGCCTTAGTCATGAGTAGCTAAGCACCCACAACTTAGGGTTGTGAGAACCATGAGGAGTTGACAACTAACCTAGATTTTTTTTGTGCATTTCTTTGATTAGGTATTTGCATGTATTGTCTACTTCCTTTCATTTTGAATGTTGTTTGGTAGTGGCCAACACCAAACCTCGCCTCCTATCATGATCCCAACCAAAGTAATTATCAAAACGAAAAGGAAAGTAGATGATAGGATTCGATTGATGTGTTTTCATCTAATCAACCAAACATGACCAAGGGGAGGTTGACTGGGACAATAGGTAACGGTTAGTTGGCACACCATGGTTACCGACCAAGCGCCGTAGTGAAATTCAATCTTCACCTTCACATGAGGGCTGGAAGAACCTAAGTTATCATCCTGGATGAAATGTCTCGATTGTAGCTATGTTATCTATGGTAATTGAGTCAACAAGTCATGGGGAACACAATTTCCAAGTTTTCCCTCAATTTGATTATCTTCTCTCGCATTTCTAGTGTACTATTTCTATTTGTTCTTCATTTTGAATTGCAAACCCCCCCCCCTCATTCTAGAGAATATAGTGATCGATGCTTGAAATAATTGTTAGTGGATCAACATAGTCAAGCCTCATATTCCCTGTGGATTCGATCCGAACCCCGGTTAGGT
Source organism: Solanum clarkiae (assembly GCA_011800125.2). NCBI lineage: Eukaryota > Viridiplantae > Streptophyta > Magnoliopsida > Solanales > Solanaceae > Solanum > Solanum clarkiae. Next base: position 7,178 of record JAABOM020040436.1, read on the forward strand.
TTATACTTAACTACGACCGCTTTACTATTGGAGCGTGAACATCAAAAATTATGGCCCCGTTGCTAGGGAATACGACTAGGTTATTGACTTGATTTCACTAATAATTAGTTCAATTATTAATTTCTTAATTCTCTTATATTTTACTTTTATTTTTGTCTTTGTTTCCTTTTGTTTCTTTCCAAGGCGTTAAAAAAAAGAGATTTGGAAAGTGTCGTTGATCACAACATTAGCCTTCACGTACGCCCATGTACAAGGAGCTATATTATGAAAAGGACACTTGGTATTCAGCTGATCAGATATGGGGTTTTTAGACCAACGTCCAATGGTCCAATCAAGACCATTGGCGCCAAGGTCAAGGAAACTATAATTGGACCCATGGAAGAGAATGTACTTATAGAGATAGCCAGGGTGGTTATTATGAGAAAAATATGGGTCCAAACGCTGAGTGGAGTAGTAGAGATGGTCTCAGGAATGATCCTTATATGCCACCACACAATGTAGGCACAAGCAATTCCAGAATTGAGGAGATGTTTGATCGAATGTTGAAGAAGGCTGAGACATGGGATGAGACTCTACATGGAATGAGATCAGAAATTATAATCATTAATAAGAAAATAGAGTCTCATTGTGTGGCTATCAAACAACTTGAACAACAGTGTGGTCAAGTATTGACTCTGCTCGATCAGTGTCAGAGTGGTAGATGCCTAGCAATACAGTTCAAACTCCAAAGAATAAAGAGCATTGTACAACGGTGACTACTAGGGGTGGAAAAAGCATCATTGATCCTCCTATGTCGGTTGAGCTAAAAAATGTTCATACGGAGATAGATTCAAATAAGGATATGGTTTATGGAAAGAAGTGTGGCAAGGATGTGGTAAATGAATCAGTTGAAGAGCCAAAGCAATACAAGCCCGTCCTAAGGCCTCCTCCTCCTTTTTCCCAAAGACTCAAGAAGAGGGAGGAGGAAAGCAAGGTCAAGCACTCTTTGTCCATGTTAAAACATCAATCCATCAACATTCCTCTCATCAATTCAAAGGAGAAGATGCCTACCATACCCTACATAATTAGAGACGTAGACTTCGCAGGGGCACTATGTGATCTAGGTGGCAGCATATATCTGAAGTCCCTTGCGGTTTACAAGAAGCTTAGATTGGTAGCCTCTACTCCAAGTAACATGGAATATCCAGTATTTGTTCCCCTCATTTTTATACCACCACCCTTTGATCATGATAGAAAATTAGAAAATAAATTAGGGGTCCAATTCATAAATTCAAGGTAGAAGGAAAAGCAAAATTATGGAAGAGCAAGGTTTGAGAATTGGTGAAGTTTGAGTATCTGAATGGTCTAAGTCGTGACGCGACAACTAATCAAGCACCGCTTGGGAGGAAATCCAAGGTATGTTTTATTTTACCCGTATATTCTTTATTGTTGCTTGATTTGATACATTGAGGATAATTCACAACTTTTTCAATGGGGTGTGGGAAGTTATAGATCTTGGTGAAGTCTGAGTAGCTTAGGGTCCATAACTACCCCAAATTTTGATCCCGAGGTTTTCTTTTCAGTGTTCTTTTTCCTCATGGATATTTACTTTCTGTTAAACTGGCATGTTTAGGTGTTGTAGATATATAGTCATTATTACTTTTGGTATGTATATAATCTTGAATGATTTATGAATGTTTTTGAAAAATGGGTACCCTCAAAATTTTTTGGGATTGTTGGTTACCATTTCAATCTTGCATGTGATTCTCTGGCAATGTTTATTTTGATAAAGAGAGAAAACATTGATGCTTGAAGCATGACCTATGAGGCTATGTTAATTGTGTATGCAAAATCATGTGTGTTGTGTGAGCTAATTTTGTCATATTCTTGCATTGAATACTGATTCAGAATTTTCCTTGTTACTCTAAGATTGGATTGGAGATGTTGTCAATTAGGAGAGGATCTTAGGCGATTGTTCTTTTAGTTAGTCCACTTTTGCCCAAATTACCTACCAAATGTAGTGGTTTAACCCTTGTTCCAAATGTTTGAGCTTTACATGTACCTATTCCTTCTTGATACCGAGCTAGCCTAGCCTTGGTTTTTGAAATACCTTGATATTGGCTCTAGTCTATCCTTGAACTTATGAACCTTGATTGAGGCAAAAAGTCTAAGTTGAGGGTGGCTACCAAAAGTGGACCTGATTTAGAGAATGGATATTGTGTACTTCACCTCAGGCTAAAAGCCTAAGTTGAAGGGTGAGCTTTGTTGTGGTAAAGTGATGAAAATGAGATGGTTAGTTGGTAAATAAAGAAAGAAGAAACAAACCATGTGTCGGGTGAGAGAAAAAGAAAGAAAAGTTGCCTTGAATTAAAAAGAATAGCAAAATGAGTTCGAAAATGAGGAACAGCTGAAAAAGGAAAAGAAAGCACCCGGAAAAGTTTGAAAATGAAGAATAAGGAAGGACACAATGAAAATGGTTGAGTTGTGGAGGTAAAAGTATTGAAAAACATGGTTCGACGATAGCTTTTAGTCACTAACTCCCTAAAATGCCACACCAAAGCCCCATGAGCCTACATTACAAGCCCATTAAGTGCTAAAGTGATCCTAGTTCAACTAGTCAACAGTCTGGAGTATGAGTATAGGGGCAAGCCTATGGTATTAGTTATCATGCATGAATTTCATTTGTGAGAGTGAGGATGCTTGTGCAGTCCCTGAACTTTACATGCATTTTGAGTGAAATAAAAGAACTTCATTTCTATGAGGGTGAAAGGGTGAGGGCATTTGCATGACATGATCGGCATATGACTTGTTTGGTGATTGTGAATTGTTGATACTCCTTCGCTTGTCATAGTTGGATTGTCAGATGCATCATTATGCCTTGGTTTGTTTGGTGGCTATTCAATCAGGTTTTGAAAATGCGATTTGGGTACCAGAGTTGGAATTGAGTGATGTATATGCCACTACGGTAATTGCTATGTGTTTCTTCTTGTCTATTTAGATCGAGTCATCTCTTGAGGACAAGCAACAATGCTAAGTTCAGGGTGTTGATGCGCTATCAAAATACAGCACATTTGATGCCTAAAACAAGGGATTTTGCAAGTTCTTAATGCAACTTGGTGTGGTTTTTATGTGTTTTTGTGTTATTCTTGCAGAAAGTACATGTTGGCATAATTTTGGGAGAAAATTACAGATTTTGATGAAGTTCATGACATATGAGCCACCCTACAAGTCGTAGCCCAAGCTATGAGTCGTAGTGTGCCCTCGTAGCAAGAAACAGTGTTTAAAATTAGAAATTTGCAAAATGAAGGTCAGCCATACGAGGCTAACCTATGAGTCATGAGTCTCACTATGATACTTAAGAGGGGGCCTCATAGTAAGAAATAGTATGCCAAAAGTTTGGACTAAGAACTGCAGCTCAAGACTACAAGATGACACTACGGGTCATAGAGCACACCACGACTCATAGCAATAGATCATAGCAGTCAAGTCCAAAATGCCAAATTGCTAACTACGAAAGCCCTTTTATGACTCGTAGGTCACCCTCGAGTCGAATCTGCGAGACGTAACTGCTGCCGGCTATATTTTTTATTTTTAGGGTCTTTTTGTAAAAAGTGTAAATAGTTAATGATAGGGTTTTTGAAAGAGAGATTCGACATTCACAGATTTGGAAGATACTTTGAATATTCTTAGAGAACTTTTCTAGGATTTAGTGTAGATTTTATCTTTTCATTTTGAAGACCTATTTTGGGGGATTAAAAATCACATTGTGCTCAACTTCTATTAATACAAGCTTGTGGTTTCAATATCAAAGTGGTGCTATTTTTCATTATTCTTGGGTAATCTCTCAACCATGTCTTTTATATTCATTGTTGGTGATTTTACCTTAGCCATGAGTAGCTAAGCACCCACAACTTGGGGTTATGGGAACCATGAGGAGTTGACTTGAAATAACCTAGATTTTGTGTATTTCTTTGATTGGGTATTTGCATGTATTGTCTACTTCCTTTCATTTTGAATGTTGTTTGGTATTGGCCAACACCAAAACCCACCTACTATCACGATCCTGAGCAAGGTAGTGATGAATAGGAAAAGGGGAGTAGATCATAAGATTCGATTGATGTGTTCTCGTCCAATCAACCAAACCTGACCAAGGGGAGGTTGACTAGGACAATGGGTAACAGTTAGTTAGCACGCCATGGTCGCCAACTAAGCGCCATGGTGAAATTCATCCTTCAGCTTCACAAGAGGGCTGGAAGAACCTAAGTTACTGTCCTGCATGTAATATCTTGATTAGAGTTATGTTGTCTAGGATAATTTAGTCAACGAATCATGGGGAACACAATTCTCAAGTTGTCTCTCAATTTGATTATGTTCTCTCGCATTTGTAGTGTAGTATTTCTATTTGTTCTTCATTTTGAATTACAAACTCCCCCACCCATTCTAGAGAATATAGTGATCGATGCTTGAAATAATTATTAGTGGATCAATATAGTCAAGCCCTGTCTTCCCTGTGGATTCGGCCCTAACCCTTGGTTAGATTTATACTTGACTGCGACCGCTTTGCTGTTGGAGTGTGAACATCAATATTACCATCAAGAATAACAAAGAAATAATTGCTGAATTATGACAACAATGTTATGACAACATTTATTAGTTACATCAAAAGAAAGGCTAGTATAAATGATCCCGAGTTATAATCGGAGGATTTACATCAAAAAAGTTCAACCGCCTACATTTCTTTAAAGAAAATCTACTCTAAAATCTTCTAGTAATTTATTGGGATTTACATGAACATCAAAGCACAATGTAAAACATATACACCAATGTCAAATTAAAAGCAAAGAACACAAATGAAGTTGAAAAATGCATCAACATTGATTAGATTACCAAACAAGATGATATTATGGATCACATTCAAATGCATAAGGTGAAAATGAACAAGGGAAGAAAAAGATAAGAGGAAATACAAACTATATACTGCAGATTCAACACAGTAGATATTTGCAATATCGACACACAAAATAAAAATAGAAGAGAAAAATTTATTGTTCAAGTGAAATTTATTGTTCAAGTGAATTCTAAAATGGTGTAAGAAGTTGTTAAGTAACCGTTTTGATGACTAACAAACTAACTATACAATATGAGGACCAGGTCGACATCTGGATGTATTGAAAAGGCTGTACGTGGGTTACAACTGTAAGGTTGTCTTGGTTGGTGAGATGTCACCTTCATTGTACTGAACGACCAGTGGTCCCGTTGGTGTCCTCGTGTGCAGCATAAAAGGAACATGTACTAGGAACAAAAGTAACTTTTGGTAGAATACAAAAAGTGAATATTCATCTTGTTCTAAAAGTTCTTTTTTGGCACCTATTGAGAAGCTCAGCATCAAGTTTTAAGGGACCTGATAGAAGAAGTCTATAGCTTTTTTTAAAGTATAGTGTTGTGATTGATTTGTAATATTGTAAGGTCACTTCCTAATCTATAAAAGAAAGTTGACCATTGTTTATTCTTTTGTTGATTAGTTGTGGAACTCTTGGCAAGGTACGGCCTTGAGGTGTTTTGGGTAGTAGTCTAACTTCATCTAGGAGGTGAGAGTGTAGACTAGTGTTTTGGTTGTGTTGCTCATATCTTGTAACTAGTTTGCAAGTGGAAAATGGTGAGGGAGTGAGGCGAATAAACCGTGTGTGTTGTATTTGACTACTCATTTATTTAGTGGATTTTTTGGTATTGGAAATCCTGTTGGACGGGTCATGATTGTTCCTCCCTTAATCAAGGAGTTTTTTCATGTTAAATCTTGTATGTTCTACTCCTTGCTATTCTTCTTTAGTTAGACCTGGACCCTAACTATTTTGGACACATATTTTGTAATAAGTGGTGTCAGAGCAGGGATCTGTAAACGATTCACACCTAGAGATACTCTAAAAATATGGCTCCTCTACTTAATCTGGAAGAGGGACAATCATCCACCAGACTTCTAAGATTCAATGGTCAGTTTTATGGTTGGTGGAAGAATTGTATGCATGACTTCCTTATGGCTGAGGATAGTGAGATGTGAGATATCCTCCTTGATGGACCATATATTCCTATTGTCGAAGTTAAGGAAGGTGAGACAACTAGGTTGGTTCTTAAAACTAGGAAACAATATTCTGAGGCAGACATGAAGAATATCGAAAAGAACTACAAAGCCAAGAAGTTAATTCTGTGTGGCATAGGAGTTGAGGAATACAATAGGATATCAGCCTATGAATCAGCAAAGGAGTTATAGGATTGCCTAAAAAATGCTCATGAAGGCACTGAGCAGGTAAAGGAATCTAAGGTGGATATTCTTACCTCTCAGTATGAAGATTTCATAATGATCGGAAGGAGAATCTATACATGACATGCATGCTAGGTTCATGGCCATAACCAATGAGATGAAATGTTTGGGTGAACCAATAAGTCAGAGCAAGCAAAGAAGATTCTCAGGGTATTTACAAGATCCTGGGAAATCAAGGTTGATACCATAACTGAAGCCAAGGACCTAAAAACTCTGACTATGGATATCGTCATTAGAAAGCTTCAAATGCATGAGTTAAACAAGCAACACAATATGACCAAAAGAGAAGGCAAGGATAAATCTTTGGCATAGAAATTAGCTCACAGTGATGAAGAAATTGATGGTGTAGACATGGCTTATCTCACCAAAATGTTCAAAAAGATTATAAGGAAGAACCATGGGTTCACAAAGAAAGGAAATACTGGAAGATTTCAGAACAACATGGAACTATGTCATGGATGTGGAAAACCAGGGCATTATGTCAGGGAATCTCCTCAAGGCAAGAATGACTACAAAGAAAATGCCAAGTTTGGAAAAGATAAGAGGAGGGACCAGGTCCTCGAAAAGTTTAGAAGGAACGCACGCAATAGCTAAAAGGATAGTGACAAAGGTTCTGGGAGTATGGGGCAACTCTTCCAGTGACTCAGAGGAGGCTGAGCAACCTGAAGACTCCTCTATGCTGGCAGTGAAAGATGAAGATGAGATCTTTGACAACCTGTTTGCATTCATAGCACAATCTGATGATGAGGAAGAGGTAACATTGCTTGATCTAAAATAAAATTTAGATCTTTATTCTACTTAGAAATTGAAAAGGCTTACCTGTATTCTCATTGACTATATCTGTGAACTAAATGTTGAGAAAAATTTGTTAAACAATAGTGTTAATGTCTCTCAAGATGAAAAAACTACTTTAACAAATCAAATTTCTGATTTGGATGTGAAAGTTTTGGCTTTAGAAGCTGAGAAAATGAGCTTTTGAACTTGATGTAAAGTGAGTCTAGATATAATGTTAAATTAAAGGGTAAAATTAGTGAAAATGAACTTATCCTAGAGAAGAAATTGAAAGACTCTGAGTTGATGTTAATGTTTGCCTTAGAAGGAATGTCGTGTTGGAGAAGGACCTGGTCAAGGTCAAGGATGACCTAAACAAGTCTTTGAAATGGACCAATTCATCTAAGCTTTTTGCAGGAGATGACTAACCACAAGGGAAATGAAAAAAAAGGACTAGGATATGTGAACAAAATTGATCCTGCCTATAATCCCCATAGCAAATATGTTTCTATTACTGACAATTTGTTGTGCTTACACTATGGTAGGAATGATCACTTAAAAAGTAACTATGAAGTCCTTAAAAAAACTTTGAGGAAACAACATTCAGAGTACACTGGAAATAAGAAAGCGTATGTGGGACCAGGTTCCAAATCAAAAAGGAGTAATAGACAATTGCCTGCTTGGACCAAGAAAAATTTGATTATACCTTTGTCACCTTACTGGGAACTTGAACTGAAATGGGTTCCCAAGACTAACAAATAAGCTTTGTTAGGAACAGTCAGAAGGAGGTAGACAATGTTGGTTCATGGATAACGGATGCTCCAAGCATATGACCAGAAGGACTAAAAACTCCCTTTCTTTGAAAGAAGTACAAGGCAACAGTGTGTCATTTGGTGATGGCAAGAAAGGATACATTATGGGAATTGATTAAATTGGAAGGTCTTTTGAGAAAGCTATTAAAGATGTGTACTATGTGAATGGTTTGAAGTACAGTCTTCTTAGTTTATCTTAAATTTGTGACAAAGGGAATGAGATGAAGTTCTTGTCTGATAAGTGCATTCTAACAAACTTTTCGACTAAAAAATGTAGAAATATATATGTGACTGATCTCAGGACTAGAAGATTGGGTCATATCAGTCCAACTCTGCTGAACAAACTAGTTTCTAAGGGCCTGGTTCGGAGACTGCCAAAGACCAATTTCAGCAATATCAAACTATGTGCAGCTTGTGCAAAAGGGAAACAACTAAAAAGCTCTTTTAAATCCAAAAATGAAGTCACCACGTCCAGGCCTATTGAACTCATTTATACTAACCTCTATGGTCCAGTTGAGGTGGCAAGAAGTATATCTTGGTGGTTGTTCATGACTAGTCAAGATACACCTGGGTAAAGTTTGAGAAGTCTAAAGACGAAGCCACTGAATTGTTGATAGCTCTCATTAAGAAAGTTCAAAATTAGGTTGGATGCAAGGTAGTAAGGATCAGGTTGGATCATGGAATAAAGTTTGAAAACTCAAAACTTGATGGCTTTTGTACTGAAGAAGGAATCCACCACCCAATCTCGACATAAACTAAATCAACAATGATTTTTTACCTTTTTTTTTTAATGGGGGTAAAAATACGATGAGTAGATAGATAATTTCGAGTGTGAACAGACAACCAAAAATCAGACAATGACAGATCGGCATACCGGAAAAAAAAGCAAGAAATAGGGATGGATTTCGACCTTGCTTTTTTAGGACAGACGGCAGTGTTTTGCTGACGCCTCGAATCAAGCAGTGTGCGTCATCCGGGGTGATAAAAAAGACCGTCTCAATTCATCCTATTTCATCAGATCCGGGATGTGATATGGTTCCGAAGGATGAATCACTCCGATATCAAGAAATCAGAATCCGAGATGCCTGTCTCGTTGTGGTAGAATAGTACTCCACCATCCGATCTGAGTCCCGGGGATTCGTTCTTGAATGTCGAGATCAGGGGCCCTTCTGTTGAGCACCAATTGGAAATCAATCTGACTTCGGGCCTTCGCAAAGTCAACGGTCTCACCGGGATCAGAAGAATTCTAAAACTACGGAAAATACGTTCTTGCATCACTTTTTTTGTAGAAAGCTCGACCAGCGAGAAAAAGTGTTTGGCCGAAGCTGAGACTCTTGGAACAGCTGGAGTAAGAAGTCCCCAAGTTGCATTAATTGAGGATACACGACAGAAGGAATTGTTCTATTTCCAAACTTCACCTTCAAAAAGCGTAGGGCGGCAACGTGGTATATAGACTTAATTTCTTTATGAACCTCTAATTTTATCAATTCCAATAAATTAATCAAATTAAAAATTT
>JAABOM020040447.1:0-16571 GCA_011800125.2 Solanum clarkiae
AGATGACGACGAGAAAGTTAACGGCAAAGCAGGGCTGGCAAGAATTTAAGATAGAAAGTTGTAGTTTACCTACTTTGATTTGCACACTGACAAACATTTATCTGTCGACTATTGCCCATATTCATTATTATGAGGAAGAAAACAAATGTTGTGACTGACATAAGAGCAAGCAGAAAAGAAAGAAAGAAAGGAACTCATGTGCATAACAGGGAAGCAAGGCAATCACCACTACAAAATCCCATATTTCACTAATGTCCCATTATTGAGCTATTACAGATTTAAGATTGGCAATGACTACGAAGGACCAAATAAGCTAAGGGACATCATATCGAGTTCATGAGATGTTTGAACCTCTAACTCACAATGATACTAGCTCGTTCTTTCAGGCATATGACAAACATATTTGAATAACTAGACATCGACACAAGGCCTAGGCAAGTTGAAAGTAGATAAGCTTGTAACCTGAAACACTTAAGTAACTAGCAATGTCTTAACCTCATTCAAGCAATCATATAACAACCATAAACAGATAATCAGTTCATGATAGCAAACATGACTGGAAAAACTAAAATGAACAACAGTTCAAGATCTAAATAATAATTTTAAGCAGGGATACAGGGGATGGGAGTACAAATCCATGACTACTGACTGAGAATATTTCGATTAGAATCGCCTGTTCGTTATCAACATAAATAAACTTTGCGAGAACATGGAAAAAATACAGCGTTTAACAATCATAAACTCGAAAACACACACTCTATATTCTAAATCAAAAAAAAAATAAAGCCAGCATTATTTCACTCTAAGACAAAAGTGTCAGCTAACAACATCACAACGTTCCCCCAACACACCTTAACGACCAAACGACGACAGAAGCACAACATCAATTCATCATAACAGAATTCTCTTCAGTCAGCAGATTCAAAACAGATATGAAAACTTAATAGCTCTCAGATTTTCACAACTTATGATACTAAAACGAAAACAAGATAAGGAAACGAGGCATTACCTTTTTTGGGACAGCGATACTGAGACTACGAGTTTGACGAAGCTTTTCCACGACCAAAGCATTCCTTCAACACCTTCTTCAACCTAGAATCCCCAGTTTTAGGACTTTCAAAATCAAACGAGTTTTCGAAAAATCAGTTCGAGGGTCTGTGAACTATATCGGACCTTGGAAATCAAGAATTCCTATGAAAATCGAGTAAGTTCTTGCTATTTTTTTCGAACTATTCCCCTGATTTTTGACGACTGTCTCTTCCTCTTTTTTTTGAATTCTTTTCACCCTTTAAGGGATTTCTCAGATAATTCGGCCCCCTTTGTTTTTGCTATTCCTCGTTTTCTCCCTTTTTTTCACCGTTGTCCCCCTCTCCCTGCTCGAAATCGAAAAGGAGCTTTAAATATCTCACTCCCCATTAAATGCAACGGATCTAAGGAGCATGCGGGGAAGAGGAAAGAGCTTGCGGGGAAGGGGAGAAGGGGTCTTGGGAAAGGGGGAACGGGTATGGGAAATAGGGGATCACGCCAGGAAAAGGGAAAGGGGTCTGAGAAAGCGGAAATGGTTTGGGAAAGGGGTGATGAAGGAGAAGAGGTTGGGAAAGGGAGTTGTCGGGGAGCGTAGGGGGTTTGGTCGGGGTGTGCGGCGGCTAGGTGTTAGGGTTTCTGATTTTTGAAGGGAAAATGGGGAAGAAGAGATGGGGAAAGAGGATATAAGGGGCGCATGGCCCTCACGTGCCGGTTAATTTAATTTTTTTTGTGTGTTTAAAAAATAGTTAAAAATAAGAATAAAGCCCCGTGAGTAATTTGACACCGTGGAGGGTAAAAATTGGGTGTCAACAAAACAAAGTCCAATAATGTTAAATATATTTTCAAAGTTGAGTGACCTTTTAGGATATAAACTTTATATCAAAACTACAACTTATAAATTTTTATGTATAAATATAGATTGTTTATTCATTTTTATAATTGTTTACCATTTTTTCGACTTTAATAGCAGATGGTCTATCTTTATTAAATTGAAATTTGAATTTTATAAGTGTTGAATTTATTAAGATCATAATTATTTATCTTCAAATAATTCAAGTGAGAAACTAACTGTGACACCTCATAACTCTACCCTCACATGTACCTATATTTCAAGCCTCATCCCTATATGTTGGAAGTGTATTAGAGTTATAAGAGACATCTGATACTTAGATAAGTTCAAGAGTTTCCTATAAATTGAATTTTGAGTGTTGGATTATACAAGGGTCAACTTTAAATTACCATAACTCTTAGCACACGAAGAACTGGAGGTCCCATAATGTACCAAATGAAAGCCCTTTGAGTTAGCTTTCCAATGCATTTGGTTTCACCTCATTTAAAGTTCGGAATGACCATTTTACTAAAGACTGACAGCGCAGAGTTGAATTACGAGACCTCCCTTGTGGGTCGTAAGTCCTGATACGAGTCGTAGCTCGGCTTGTGGCAATTTCCAAAATATCTGAAATTGAGCCAAAGGGTTATGAGAGGGATCCTACGGGTCATAGTACTTTGTATGGGTCGTAACGGGGTCCATAACGGGCTTTTGGTAGCTTTTAAGAAGGATTATTTTGGTCCTTTCTCCACCCTTTATAAGACTAAGGACAACGTTTTTATAGTTAAATCAGCCCTAAAATATCTCAGATAGCCTCTTTTATGTTGAAATATTCTCTCTAAGGCATAGAAGCAAAATTCAAGAGAGGAAGAGGGGCTAGGGTTTGAAGGAGAACTTGAGAAATCTTCCAATCTCATTCAAGATACTTCAAGATTCTACACTCCCATGTATGGAAGTCTTACTAAAGTGTGGATTCCTTTCTTCACACACCTTTTTTCATTATCTTGAGTCAAGATTTGAGGAGAGTTTAGATTTTTGAGAAATTCCTTCTATTGTAATACTATATCCTTGTATTCATCATGAGATCTTATTTTACATTACATTACATGAGATGATAATTCCTGTATTTTCATGAGCATGAATGTAAGATGTATACATGTATTTTCATTCTTGATGGTATGAACCCTAATTTACATGTTTCCATGGAATTCTATGCATAAATTGAGTATATTGAGTTGGATAAATTGAGCATATATATTGAATTGAGTGGATTGATGCACATTGTAGACACGTATTTTTTGACCAAACCTAAGTTATATTTGCTTTTTTTGTACTCAAATATTTATTTTTGAAATTAAATTAAATTTTATTATTTTTTACCTTATTTATAGTAGGTTTGTTTGAAATATTTGAAAACTACAAAAAATAGAGTCACGTTTGTAGATAAATTTATTTTAATTAATTTATTTTGAAATATATGTTCTTAAGTTGAGGTTTTAATACATAAACTAGAATTTTCAAATTATATTTTTAGATTAGTTATTTAACTTTTCTCATATTATGTTAATTTAAACGTTAAGAATATTTTTTCATCCTCATATATTTCTTTTATCTATAAATATCTTATTTTAAAATATATTAATATATATTTGACCAAATCCAAACTTAAATAATTGATACACACGTCTTCAATGATATAAACAATGAAAATAGTGCTTGAATTAGTCAAAGTATAAATTTGCAACTAAAATAAATACATTAATAAAGCAAAAGTTATTAAAGACTAAGTACTTACATACACACGACTCACACACACTCGACACTATCTGCACATACATGGACATTCAATTAAAAAAATATATTTTTTTAAAAAAAAATATAACACAAATCTCTCAACACTCCTTATTTTTCTCAACTTTCCCACCACACTCCTACTGTAACACAACTTTCTCACCCATTCTTTATATACAGAAAAAAGATTATAATTAAGGGAGAGGTTTTTAAGTTGAAGGGACATTAAGAGTTAAAAAAAATAGAATGTAGACTTCAGAAAAAAGAGCATACACAGTGAGTGAAAAAAGAGAGCACATACAAAAAATGAAGAGAGAGTTTAAGAAAAGAACTGTAATCAATTTTCATTCTTAGTTCTAGTTCAAGTTTTTGTTCTTGTTTCTCGTCAACGGCTTCGATTCGAAACTTATAAGAGTTTCACATTTGCTAACTATTGGAAATCAGCAAACTAGTAGAGATCCTATTTCTTCTCGAGGTGTAAATTTTATAAAGAGGTAACTTTTATAATTCGTTGTCCCAATTGAACACTACATCAAATAAAAATGCAATGCTTATTTACTCTTCTGTTATGCAATGCTTATTTACTCTTCTGTTTACTTACTTTTAGACAGTTGCGTGATTATGGATTATTATTGCATAGTTCTTCTGGTTTTAAATTTGATAAAGTTTTTTTTACTTTGAATTTCAGTAGTTCCCTATCAAGTTGTTTTGATGTTATCTTAATGTGTTTAGAGATTTTTTTTTTCAAATCTATTTATCTCTTTTTCTTTTCTTCGAGAAACAATTATTTTGAGTGGAATATTAGATTAGCCGATAATTTGGAGGAAAATCTTACATTGATTGGTATATTGAAGTTGGGTAGTTGATTTTGGGAGTAATTTATTTGAAGCAGTGAAAGATGTAAAAAGTTTTACTGTAAAAAAAATAATAAAGTGATCTTAGTTTAGTGGTTCATTCTAAACAATTATAATTTTTTTTTCTTTCCAATAAAGGCTCTTGTCTAAGTTTAAGCATTTAAATAAATATTCATGTAAGAGAGGACTAAATTTCTTTGTTTTTTAAAAAAGAAAAGTTTATTTAGAAACATCATTTAGTATGCAGTGTGAATATTTTTTTGGGATCTCTATCGGAATGCTCATTCTCGTTAAACTTGTAGATGTAGTACGTAGCTCATACAATGGTCCATATATTATTGTCTAAGGAGTGTTAACTACAAGGATTAATTTTCTTGAACTTATTGTGGATCTTTAATACATTTTGAACTAGTTAATTATTTATTTGCGATAAATGTTGCTTGTTACGTAGATGCAATATTTTTTTTTATCATTGATTGGAACTTACTATAATAACGTCATTTTTATATTAGCTTAACCCACGATATGAATAAAATTGATAACCATATAGTTTGAATATAACATATGACAATAGTATAATGAGGATTCGGAAGGTGAAATAATTTGTAAGTTTAAGCAATTAGTTTAGTGTATGAACTATAACTAAAACTCATAAAAGAAAGAGATGAATAATTCACAATAGCAAAGGATAAGAATTTGTCTCACATTCACACGAGATGAATAAATATTTTAACATTAGACGAGCCTAGGATCCATTTTTCAAAATAAAAATAAAAATAAAAATAACAACAATAAAAATGTATTCTCCATAAAGAATGTGGTTGCACATCTGTGGAGATGCTAAAACTTTTTAATGATGTGGTGATGCACCATGACCCAAATAAGTTTAGTGATCAACTTTTCATGAATCCAGATTAAAATTTGATTTCAGAGAATTCTTAAGATGTACAGAAAGCAAGCATGTCTCTAACGTCTAGATGAAGAAAGCGGTGACGCATCTAAGTTGAGACTCATAAAATTCATAATTATATAATTAAAAAAATGAACAAATTAAGGCTCATGGACACAATTTATCCTAAAAATAATTTAAGATAAGTATAGGTTGATAAAAGCGACCGTGCTAGAACCACGGGACTCGAGGGGTGCCTAACACCTTCCCCTCGGTCAACAGAATTCCTTACCCGATCTTTGTTTTCGCAGACCAATAATAAAAGAGTCGACATTCTCTTGATTTGGGATTTAAATAAGATAACTTGGAACACCAAAACTCAATTCCAAGTGACGACTCTGAATAAATAAATATAATTCCTTTTCAATAACGTCACTTAAATTGGAAAAACTCTATTTTCTTTTGCAAAAGCTCATGCGAGAAAAATAGGGGTGTGACACACATTGAGTTGAGTAACTTGAGTACACATGAGCATGAGGAGTATGTTGCATTGAGTCACATACATTATGATATATGATGTCTTGATTGTATTGCATGATGAGTTGATTGAATGAGTCTAAATGATCATTTGAGTCTAAGCCTATTTAATCATTTGCGTTGATTGGTTAAATTATTGAGTTGAGTCATGAGTTGATGATGAGATGATGATGAGTTGAGTTATAATGATGATGATGAGTCGATGATGAGTTAATTGATGAGTTGAGCATGTTTTAGTGTTGGGAGAAGCATCGAGCACCGAGAAGGGAGTAAGTATACTTCTACTTTAACTCACAGAACTACGTTGCCAGCATAGGATAGTCGTAACAGCTAGTCTAACGGCTCTTGTCCCGCAAGTGGACACTTATTATAGATCCAAGAAAGAGTTGATCGTCCTTTTCCGTGGCAAGTTAAGGGCGAGCGTGATAATAATGCTGATTCGGTGTGCATCACCTAACTTAAGGTGATGAGATAAACATGTCGGTTAAGAGAAACTCCCAAAAAAAATTGATTGAGCATGAGATTTCTAAATGAACCGATTATTCTGAGATTATTTTAAAAGCATGATTTACTCTAAACTTGCATAAAACGATTTGAGTATAAGCATTGAGTCGAGATGACTGAGTCGAGCTTTATTTCTCCTTGAGCTATTTTACATACCAGTATATTCCATGTACTAATGTCCATTTTGGGCCTGCATCATTTTATGATGCAGATACAACAGATAGAGGACTTCAGCACGCGCATCGTTGAGGTTCGGATCAGTAAATTCCTCGAGCTTGGTGAGACCTCCTAGTGTCCGAGAGGAACCCTTTTATCTTTCTTTATTTTTGAGTATTTTCATTTCTTTGATTGAGGTGCTCATAGCCTGGCATGACACATTTCTTGACTGATGAATAGAGGCTTTATACATATTTAAGTAGAGGTTTTGGATGAGTCTCTGTATCTAAACTATTTTCATTGATACCATGATACAATAAAGTTATTTCTATATGTATATATGCTCATATTTGATGCTTATTCATTAAGTTATTCTTCTGATGTTAATTTTGATGTGATGATGAGGTCAAGTGATTCTCTCGGGGGCTAGCGATAGTCTTTGACTGCAGTTACGCCAAAGAGTATCCTCCCGGGGTGTGACAAACTTGGTATCAGAGCATAGAGTTCAAGAGTCCTAGGGATTTTATGAAGCCGTGTCTAGTAAAATCTTGTTTAAGAGTGTGTTGTGCACCACATTTCATAACCAGGAGGCTACAAGACATTAGGAATTGTTACCCTTTCTTGTGATCTGAGTTCATGCGATAGAGTTGAAAACTCTATAAACTTATTTTCTGACTCGTGCATTACGTGATTGCAGATCATGCCTCCACGATATGCAGTAACCCAGAGGAATGCCTCAGCTAGCATTGCCAAGAGCCCTACTTCATACGTTCCTCCTCAAATGAAAATGAGGGGTCGAGGCCACCCGGCCAGGACCACTGGTGTTCCTCTGACACCTACTGCTCCATCTCCTCCTACTTTATAGGCCGAATTTCGAGAATCCATAGTTATGCTTACCTAGTTAGTAGCTTGTCAGAGTGAGAATCAGGGTTCACCAGCCCCTAGCTCTAGTTTTCATAAGCCCACAGTTGTTTCTAGATTGATGAATCTTTTGAGGATGAACCCACCGATCTATACTGGGTCAAAGGTTGAGAAGGATCCGCAGAATTTCATTGATGAGACATGGAAGGTGATGAAAACTATGCATGTCACTGAGACTGAAGGAATTGAGCTTGTTGCTTATCAACTCAACGATGTGGCCAATGTTTGGTACAACCAGTGGGAGGAAAGTCGAGGTGAGGATGCTGAGCCTACTACTTGGGATGAGTTCGAGAGTGTCTTTCTTTATCACTTCTTTCCTCAAGAGTTGAGAGAGGCAAAGATTTAAGAGTTTGTAAATCTAAAGTAGGAAGGGATGACTGTCAAAAAGCATAGCCTGAAGTTTATCCAATTATCCAGGTATGCACCGTAGATGGTTCCAGATTTGAGGGCGAAGATGAGGAAATTTTTATCTGGGTTGGGTAAACATGTGAAAAGGGAGTGTCAGGCGGCACTGTTCATTCGGGTATGGACATTTCCAGGATGATGGTCTATGCCTTACAGACTGAGGAGGATAAGAAGAAAGACAAAGAGGAGCATTTGAGTAAGAAGGCCAGATCAGTAAGGCCTGAGTTCATTCAGAGTAAGCATAATAAGGGAGACAAGTCCTATTTCTAGAAGAGGTCTTCTAGCTATACACTATCTTTAGCTAGTGCACCAACACCTAGCCATCAGAGGTCCCAAGTCTGCCAAGCTTAGGGCACAGGGTGCACAGTTTCAAACAAGTGCGACTCTTGGATCTAAAGGGAATCCACCTTGTGGGAAATGCGGCAGGATGCATTTGGGAGAGTGTAGAGATGGAGGAAATGCTTGCTATAAGTGTGTCCACCTAAGTCCCTTTCGGAGGGATTGTCTGATATGAGGCAATAAGGACCAGACTTTTACCACAACACCACCGGCGAGAGGTAATCAAAGAGGTGTTGCACCAGGGACAGGCGGTGGATAAACCATTTGTATGCATTGGGGAATCAACAGGACTAGGAGATGGCACCCGATGTTGTGACTGGTATATTTTGAGTCTTTATCTTTCCTTGTTATGCTTTACTTGATCCGAGTGCAACTTGCTCTTTTGTGATGCCATATCTGGCAAGAAGATTTGATATTCTTCCTAAGTGCTCACTTGAGCCATTTTCTATTTCTACTCCTATTGGTGAGTTCATTCGAGCTAAGAAAATCTAAAATTTTATGTAGTGTCCATCTATCATAGGGATACTCTTGTTGATTTGATTAAGTTGGAGATGGTTGATTTTGATGTGATCCTTAGTATGGATTGGCTTTACACCTGTTATGCCTCTATTGATTGCCGAACTTGAACTGTCAAAATCTAGTTTCAGAATAAACCTGTTATTAAGTGGAGAGGAGATTTTGTTGCATCGAAGGGTAAGTTTATTTCTTACCTAAAGGCCCAAAAATTGATCTCTAAAGTATGCATCCATCATCTCGTTTGAGTCACATCCGATGATGTTGAGTCCCCTTCCTTTGAGTCTGTTTCGATTGTGAACAAGTTTCCTGATGTGGTCCTTGAAGATCTGCCTCCCGATAGGGAGATTGACTTTGAAATTGATGTTTCTCCCGACACCCAGCCTATCTCTATTCTGCCATATAGAATGGGCCTCGCAGAGTTGAAAGAGAAGTTGAGAGATTTGTTAGAGAAAGGATTCATAAGGCCGAGTATCTCTCCATGGGGTGCGCCGGTCCTGTTCGTGTAAAACAAAGATGGTTCTTCAAGGATGTGTATTGACTACTGACAGTTGAATAAGGTAACTATTAAGAATAAGTATCCCCTTTCGAAGATTAATAAGTTATATGCAAAATTTTCTAAGTGTGAATTTTGGCTCAAATCTGTGGCCTTCTTAGGCCATGTGATTTCTGGAGATGGAATCCGAGTAGATACTCAAAAGATCGAGGCGATCAAGAATTGTCCAAGACCAATATCACTGACTGAGATAAGAAGCTTTCTGGGTTTAGCAGGCTACTACGAGAGATTTATTGAGGGATTCTCTTCCATATCTGCACCGTTGACCAAATTGACCTAGAAAAATGTCAAGTTTCAATGGTCCGATGAGTGTGAGAGGAGTTTCCAAGAGCTAAATACGAGGTTAACCACTGCACCTCTGTTAACCTTGCCTGATGAAACAAATGGATTTTGATCTATTATGATGCTTCGAGGATAGGATTGGGATGTGAGTTGATGTAGAAAGAGAAAGTTGTTGCCTATGCTTCTAGATAACTTATGGTGCATGAGAAGAATTACCCCACTCACAATTTGGAGTTGGCAGCGGTACTGCTCGCTCTAAAGATGGGCACCACTATTTATATGGAGCACATGATAATGTATTCACAGACCACAAGAGCATGCAATATGTCTTCACCCAGAAAGAGTTTAACTTGAGGCAGAGGAGATGGCTTGAATTGGTTAAGGACTATGACATGAGCATCCTCTACCATCCAGGTAAAACTAATGTGGTTGCTAATGCTCTTAGCAGATTGTTCGTGGAAAGTACTACCCAACTGGAGGAGGAGAAGAGAGAATTAGCTAAAGAGTTTCTTAGACTAGCATGACTGGGAGTCCAACTAGATAAGTCAAGCGAAGGAGGGTTCATATGCACAATAGGGTTGCATCATCCCTAGTAGTGGAGGTGAAAGAGAAACAAGATTGAGATCTAGTCCTATTACAATTGAAGGATGATGTGCATAAGTAGAAGGTGTTGGCTTTCACCAAAGAGGGAGATAGAGTGTTGAGGTATAAAGGCAGGTTGTGTGTTTCAAATATTGACAGGGTCCGAGAGAGGGTCATGGAAGAGGCCCATAGTTTAAGATATTTCATCCACCCAGGGTCTACCAAGATGTACCATGACTTGAGGGAACCAACTGGTGGAGTGGAATGAAGAGAGACATTGTTGAGTGTGTTTCTAAGTGTCCAAACTACCAATAAGTTAAAGTTGAACACCAAAGACCATGTAGAGTAACTCAGAACTTCGAGATTCCAGAATAGAAATGGGAGATGATCAATATGGACTATGTTATCGGTTTATCCAGGTAGATAGGATGACTCTATATAGGTTATAGTTGATCAGATGTCTAAGTCAGCTCACTTCTTAGCGGTCAAGACGACCAACAATACAGAGAACTATGCCTGGTTGTACATAAAGGAGATTGTTAGGCTGCATGGATTCCCTTCGTCTATCATCTTAGATAGAGGATCTCAATTCACCGCCTAGTTTTGGAAGTCATTTCAGAAGGGTTTACGTATGATGGTGCTCCTTAGCACAGCTTTCCACCCTCAGACGGATAGTCAGGCAGAATGTATTATTCAGACATCGGAAGATATGTTAAGAGCTTGTATCATTGATTTTAAGGGTAATTGGGATGACCAGTTGCCTATGATAGAGTTTGCCTACAACAATAGCTTCCACTCAAGCGTTCAGATGGCCCCATATGAGGCACTTTATGGGAGGAGGTGTGGGTCGCCGATTGGATGGTACTAAGTAGGTAAAGAAGAGTTGATTGGACTGGACTTGGTTCACCAAGCTATGGAAAAGGTGAAAATCATTCGAGAAAGGTTGAGGACTGCATAGAGTCGACAGAAATCCTACACAGACATCAGAAGTAGAGACTAAGAGTTTGAGGTTAATGAGTGGGTGTATTTGAAAGTATCGTCCATGAAGGGTGTGATGAGTTTTGGAAAGAAAGGGAAGTTGATTCTGAGGTACATTCTCCCTTATCAGATCACAAAAAGTTTGGGCAATGTGGCTTATGAGTTAGAACTACCCCCAGAGTTAGAGGTCATCCACCCGGTCTTCCACATTTCTATGCTTAAGAAGTGTTTGGGAGATCCACAGTTGGTAGTGCTTGTTGAGAGTATTAGAGTGAGAGATAGTCTCAGTTATGAGGAGATCCCTGTCCAAATCCTTGATCGCCAGGTTCGAAAATTGAGAAATAAAGAGATTGCATCTGTCAAAGTATTATAGAGGAATCAATTTATAGAAAAAGCTACATAGGAGGCGGAGGAGGATATGAAGGACAGATACCCTCACTTATTCTAGCCTACCAATGATAAGAGAGTCGGTAATGAGTATTTTCCCCCTAAATTCTTGAACTTCCTATTCCTTAAGTCTTCCTTTTTTTTTGTTTTCTCTATATGATAGAGATCTAGAGTCCGGGTGAGGATTGCTATGATGCATTGATTATTTAATTGTTTACTTGTTAAATTTGGCTTTGTTGATTGCACGAGTGAGTTGAGGGTTATTGATTGTTGGAGTTCATAGGCAAATTCATGCCTTGCCTAAAATCTCTAGTTGCTCATCATTCGAGGACGAATGATCCCAAGGGGGAGATATTGTGATACCTCATAATAATACCCTCGTATGTACCTATATTTCAAACCTCATCCTTATATGTTGGAAGTGTATTAGAGTCATAAGAGACCTCTAGCACTTAGACGAGTTCAAAACTTTCTTATAAATTGAGTTTTAAGTATTTCGATTATGCAAGGATCAACTTTAAATGATCATAACTCTTAGCATATGGAGAAATGGAGGTCTCATAATATACCAAATGAAAGCTCTTTCCAATGCACTTAGTTTCGCCTTATTTAGAGTTATGAGTCAAAAGTTATAGCCATTTTACTGGAGACTGCCAGTGCAGAGTTGCACTACGAGACCTCTCTTATGGGTCGTAAGTCAGGGAAGGGGTCGTAGTTCGATCTCGTAGAAATTTCTAGAATCTCTAAAATTGAGCCAAAGGATTATGGAGGGGTCCTATGGGTCACAGTACTTTGTACGGGTCATAACGGGGCTCGTAACGGGCTTTTGATAACTTTTAAGAAGTGTTATTTTGGTCCTTTCCCCATCCTTTCTAAGCCTAAGGATGATGTTGTTATACCAAAATCAGCCCTTAAATATCTCAGATAACCTATTTTATATTGAAATATTCTCTCTAAGGCATAGAAGCAAAATTCAAGAGAGGAAGATGGGCTAGGGTTTGAAGGAGAACTTGAGAAATCTTTCAATTTCTTCCAAGATACTTCAAGATTCTACACTCCCAGGTATGTAAAGCTTACTAAAGTGTGGACTCCTTTCTTCATATGCCTTTTTCCATTATCTTGAGTCAAGATTTGAGGAGAGTTAAGATTTTTGAGAAATTCCTTCTATTTAAATACTATATCCTTGTATTCATCATGAGGTCTTATTTTATACTACATTACATGAGATAATTCCTGTGTTTTCATGATCATGAATATGATATGTATACATGTATTTTATTCTTGATGGTATGAACCCTAATTTACATGTTTTCATGGAATTTTATGCATAAATTGAGCATATTGAGTTGGGTAAATTGAGCATATTGATTGAGTGGATTGATGCACATTGAGTTAAGTAATTTGAGTATACGGGATCATGAAGAGTATGTTTTATTGAGTCACATACATTATGATATATGATGTCATGATTGTATTGCATGACGAGTTGATTGAATGAGTCTAAATGACTATTTGAGTCTAAGCCTATTTAATCATTTACATTGATTGGTTGAATTATTAAGTTGAGTTATGAGTTGATGATGAGATAATGATGAGATGATGATGATGAGTTAATTGATGAGTTGAGAATGTTTTAGTCTGGGGAAAAGTATCGAGCACCGCACGAAAAATGAGTCTACTTCTATTTTAACCCATAGAACTATGTTGCCAGCGTAGGATAGTCGTTACAGCTAGTCTGACGTCTCTTGTCCCACAAGTGAACACTTATTATGGATCCAAGAGAGAGTTGATTGCCTTTTTCCATGGTAAGTTAAAGGAGGGAGTGGCAATGATGTTGATTCGTTGTGCATCACCTAACTTGAGATGGTGGGATGAGGATGTGAGTTAAGAGAAACTCCCAAGCAACATTGTTTAAGCATGAGATTTCAAAATGAGCCTATTATACTGAGATTATTTTGAAAGCATGATTTACCCTAAACTTGTATAAAATGATTTGAGTATGCGCATTGAGTCGAGATGACTGAGTCAAGCTTTGTTTCTTTTTGAGCTATTTTACATACTAGTATATTCCATGTACTGACGTCCATTTTGGGCCTGCATCATTTTATGATGCAGATATAGCAAATAGAGGACGTCAGCATGTACATCATTGAGGTTCGGATCAGTATATTCCCAAGCTTGGTGAGCCATCCTAGTATCCCAGAGGATCCATTTTATCTTCCATCATTTTTGAGTACTTTCCTTTCTTTAATTGAGGTATCCATGGCTTGGCATGGCCCATTTCTAGACTGATGAGTAGAGGCTTCATAAACATTTGAGTAGAGGTTTTGGATGAGTCTGTGTATCTAAACTATTTTCATTGATACTATGATATAGTAGAGTTATTTCTATATGTATATATGCTCATATTTGATGCTTATTTATTGAGTTATTCTTCTGTTGTTGAGTTTGATGTGACGATGAGGTCAAGTGGTTCTCTCGAGGGCTAGCGATAGTCTCTGAGTGCCGGTCACACCAAAAGGTAGCCTCCCGGGGCGTGCCAATAACAACCATAGTGACAAAATTATTGTTCTCCTAGCTAGTTGTTGCCTCCCAGCACACGCAAGCGCACATGGTCAAAACAAGTAATATAGTGGCCTTATTTAAAGGACCGGATTGTCGAACCCAAGGGATTCAATATAAATTATTGAATATTCCGAGTTATAATGCTTAAAAGGAGATAATGAATTTATTTAAGGAATTATGTGCTAACATAACCACACTTAAAACTAAATTAGTAAATGTTGCAAATAAAATGAGATCTTCTTTTATCTTTTATGTCACTTATCCAAATATTGCAAGATTCCCGAGTTGTAACCTCAATTACGCCGTATTAATCGTAAAGTTAATACTTATGTTTGGACAGTGGATTATTAATTCACAAGGTTGAAATTATCAAATCGGGGTTGCACACTTCCGTTTGCCTATTCCTATTGTTTGCCTAACTACATTGTTGAGCGGGGATAAATAATATAATAGAAACGCATTAATAATATCTTCCTGTACATCAAATCAAGCTTGGTGTAAAGATAGTTGTCATAAATCTCCAGTACACAAATCAATGTCATATTTTAATTGAACAAGCTACTTATAATATTATGTTCTTAAGCATTTCAACGTTTTTCGAATTCACAATGCTAAACATATTCATTTCCATAGGTGATCAAGCTAAGAAATGTAAATTTAAATAATATAAGAATAATCATAAATATCCATTCATAAGCATTAACACATTATCTATGGCTAAAATCCCAGAAAATGGAAAGATTAGCCACACATACTAATTTTATACACCAATAATATAATGAAAAAAGTCAACTTACAACAAAAATGAAAATAAAACTAACCCAAAACTGTCTCTGCAAGATACAGGCGTCTCATAAGCTTCTCTTCTCCAAACGTAGATAAGAATTAGGTTAAACAAGCTAACTATGACTTATATAGCCCAAAAATCTGACTTTTAACGCATTTTTCTTCAAGTCCGCTACGCGAAATAGTATTATTTTAATCAAATTATGCGTATAATGTAGACTGAACCAAAAAGTCACCCTTTTCACACTAGTCCACGATGCGCACTAGTGTTATTTGGGTTACTTTTCCATCTACCACGTTGAAAACTCTTTTTCCACCTATTTAACACTGGTCTGCGACGCGCCTTGGTCACGGACTAAGTATTTTTAGTTTTCTTTCCTTGTTTTCTTGTGCGGGTTGTCTTGTTTTGCTCCAAGTTTAATTCCGGAACCTCAAAATCTGATAAAAATCAATAAAAACACAACCATCAGGCATAATTCGTCCAATGTTAACAAAATATATAAAATTCTATTAAAATATCTAAAACTCCACGAATCCCGAACAACCACTCTTCTTATATTATAGGATTCATAGAGTTTACCTTTATACACCTAAGATCACCAGTTAGAAACCAAAAAAATATATATACTTTGATCTAATTACATGAAATAGAAATTTCATAATAATTCAAGGGTATACTTGGAAAGAAACTTTTGTAGAATATTAAACCAAGCACAAGATTAGATGAGAAGAAATAAACTAAACAATTGATAAAAAATAATCATTGCATTATAAATCCTTCCGTTACTAATTCCTACGTTATCCATCTTCGTACAAAACGACCACTAAGGGTATTGTATCTTAAACGAATTCTAAAATGATGACATCCAAATGTACCTCAAAATTCAGCTTTTTCATTAGTTTTAACTTTGTTGAAAATATAGGAACAATTTAATTACTCCTTCTGTTCTATTTTATGTGGCACCCTTTCCTTTTTGATCTGTTCCAAAAAGATTGTCACCTTACTCTAATTGGTAACAATTTGACTTAAAATTCCTCTTTTACCCTTAATGAAATGAATCTCATCCACACAAATTTCTCAAAATGATTTTAGACCACAAGTTTCAAAAGTCTTATTTTTTTTCTTAAACACCGTGCTAAGTCAAAGAATGTCACATAAAATGAGTCGGATGGAGTATTATATCGTGGATAAATTCAAAAGTCATTTTATTGGGGTATTTCTACAAGTTGAATGTTTATTTGAGGAATTGACTTCATCAAAGTTGACCATAACAGATTGTCTAATCAAAATAGTTTGACTCTATAGCTAGTTAATGTGCTAAACTAATGAAACATTTTCAAAAAATTTTAAATAGCCTTTGATTCATCTGAACACCATGAAATTACGAGAGGATAGGTTTTTTTTTTTTTTCAAAAGAAATTCTTGACATGAATCTTTACATCACTAATTTAATCTTTTCACTTTTATTTATCTTGTCCTTGAGTGAAGTTGTTGCTACTGATTCTAGCAAGGGTCCTCGAGATCGTTACTAAGTTTGGATTGTCAGTGACATCCCTATTGGAACACCTTTGTTCATCCATTGTTGGTCTAAAAATGATGATTTGGGAACTCATTTTCTTGATCCTGGACCTGATCGGGGATTTCATTGGCACTTTCGTGAGGATATTTGG
>JAABOM020040498.1:0-16564 GCA_011800125.2 Solanum clarkiae
TATTGAAAGTGGTAATAAAAATAATAATAAATATTATATTAAATAATAGTAAATATAATAAAATTCTCTATTTTTTAAAGCAAGAATAGTTAATGAACAAATTTTGAAAGTTTGTTTATTTTATTTTAAAAATACGTGATTATTTGGATAAAATTGAAAATAAACTCATTTATTTAAAAAAGTTTTAAAACACCTATTTAAATCAAGTGGCAATCTAAATTGGTTATAGGTCGATCAAAATTGGGTGTCAATAATATGCAAGTGAAAAAGTTGAGGAACAAGGATGTGACATCCATCAAAGTCCTTTAGAGGAATCAAGAAGTTGAAAGTGCCACATGGGAAGCCAAAGTGGACATAAAAAATGATATCCATACCTCTTTCACTCCACTCAAACTGAAGGTAATAATTAAAGTGCTATCTATGATTTCAAGTCTTAAGTTTCAGCCTTTATATCATTTTTGCATGCATACATGTTCATGGTGACAAGTTTTGATGATTTTTGATGCATATGAATGAAACTTTTTAAGAATGATGTTTAGATGTATTTATTGCATTCATGTCGGGTTGGAAGTCTCATGATTACTTCCTTTACATATGTTTCTTTGACATTCGTGAAGAATGTTCCCAAGGGGGAGATATTGAAACACCTTCATGTGCTTCAAAATGCCCATAAGTATATTTTTCAAATATCTTAAAAATCGTGGGTGATTTTGAAAATCCAAATTCATATTCTTGTTCAGGGTGGACAATTGAGTGGGAAAAGGGTAACCCCCTGATATTAGAAGACCCGTAGTAAAAAATAATTTCGCAACGGGCACAAAAAATAGTGCGTATGCGCGCCTAGGGCGCGACGTGCCTAGAGCATGATATAGTGTTATTTGAAGTGCGCATTTGGTCCACATCGTGCCAAGGGCGCAGACCAGTGTAAATTTTTCCTCAGTTTTCTAGTTTCATCCAAGGGCATTTGGGTAATAACTCAATGCCCATTTAAATGTGAATACTTCGTCCTTAGACATTTTTCAACTCTAGAACTCGCAAGACCCTCTCTAAACCTCTCCAAAAACATCATCAAATCCCCCATTTAAATTCAAGAATTTCAAGCACAAGTTTTAGATTTAAGAACCCATCACAAGCTACAAGTCTTCCCCAATTCAATTTCAAGAAATTCAAAGTTTAAGGTATGTGGGTTTTATTCCTGGGTTCCTTCCACTCATGAAGGCAAACCTCCTCTCTTTATCAAATTTTATGACTTTAATGTTAGATATTTTATTGGTACACTTGTTATGCATGAAAAATGTGATCGGAGTTTGGATTCTTCAAGTGTTGATTAAATATGCAAGAATGTCTATTGAAGCTATTTCCATGAGTTGGTTTATACCTATTGAGGTTATGCATGAGATGAATTATGAGACTATAAAAAATGATGGATTTTAAGATAATTTCTATGATACCTAAATTGGAGGAATTGCTACTTTGCTTGTGGATTGATTTAAATGGCTTCAAATTAAATTGATTTTACTCCTTCTTGTCCTATACTCCTAAATTGTACGATTTTAAGTATGTGAAAACATACCCACAATATTTTAGTAAGTTTGCATGATTATGGATCTTATATTGATGGAAAGCTATTGTATGAATTGCAAGACAAGTATTCTATGATAAGTTATGGGATCCCAAGCATGTGTTGAACTCATGAAAGGTTTCTATATTCTACAAGTGAATTAATGAGCTCTTATGCTATGTTATATGTTATTGTGAATTGGAAAGCCTACTAGAAGAGGTTATGAACTACGATGTATGTCTCACCCTCCAGTATAAGGAAAATGTCTACATGAAGGGGTTATGAACTATGTCGTGTGCCTCACCCTCATGTATGACTTGATACTATGCACTACCTAGTGCCTACATGAAGGGGTTATGAACTATGTTGTATGTCTTACACTTATGTATAGTTTAATTTTATGCTTTATTTTATGCTTTCATGAAGGGGTTATGAACTATGTTGTATGCCTCACCTTTATGTACCATCCACTACCTATTAGAAGAGGTTATGAGCTATGCTATAATCCATACCCTCTAGTATAAGGTATTTAGATGAGCTACTCATGTCACTTTATTGGGTTGAATAAGTTATGCAAGTATGATTGTTCTCAAACATGTTACACTTAAGCATTTATTATCCATGTCATATTGAGCTCATTTCTATCGACTTTGATTATGCATCATGATTATTATGCTTATGATTCTCGTTGCATTGCATCCTGTGTACTTAGTACATTTCAAAACACATACTCTATGCCTATATGATATCACCTTGTAGGGACCAGAGCTCCTATTGATCCTCCTTCTCCACGTGGCTAGCCGGTTCGTTGAAGTTAGTTGTTGGTGAGTCCTCACATCCGGGGATAATATCTATTTTCTTTTATGCTTATGTTAAGAATTTATTTATATTTTTGGATACTTATCTATGAGAGTGAGCCTAGGAGATGTCTTAGCCCCTGCCTCATCTATTAGTAGAGGTGTCGTTGGATGTTATGATGATTTGTATTTATGAGCTTGACTCCTATTATGCTTATTCTATTACGGAAGACTTTCCTTAGTCCCACTATCCTTAGATTATATTGTTATTATTGTTGTATTATTTTGCTTCTGCAACTAAGGATGTGTGAATGATATGTTAAGAAGCTTGTTTGGGGTTCCTTTAGGTTCCAAACACTCACTGTGTCACATCTAGGCCCTAGGCTTGAGTCATGACATTCAAGCACATTTAAAAAGCTATTTCACAAGGTTTCATTGTTTAATAAGATAAAATAATATAGTTTGTTAAAACATCATTAAACACATTTTTTTCCATAAAAGGAACCATACAACCGCTCAAAAAATTATCATTCATTCAGCTTTGCATCTCATTGTTAATAAACTTCATTGCCGAAAAAGTTCTTTCAACTGATGCAGTGGCAACTGGCAGAAACAAAGCAAATTTCACCAAATGAAATACAAGAGGATAACATGAATGCTTTTTTGTCTCAACCAACCTTTTTGAAAGGTCACAAATCCCATTTAAATTGGAGAACCTTTTATCTACATCACGAATACCAATAATGTAATTTGCAAGTTGATTCTCAAGTTCACACATACCAAGTTTATCAAAGTCATCAGGATATAATTGAGTGATTGTCATTATTTTTTATATGTAAAACTTGAAAATGAATCTACTGGATTAAAACAAGCAACTCCATAAAACAACTCGGTTGTCACCTTATCAAACCGATCATCAAGTTCTTGCAATTGTCAATTAATTATTTGTCACGCCCCGGGAGGGTACCCTAAACGTGGCCGACACTTAACGACTATTGCTAGTCCCCAAGTGAACCACTTGGGCTCATCACATTCATTCATTCAATAATTAATCAATCAGCGGAAGACTAAAGATAATAAATGGGCAATCTAAGTCTCAAAAGCATATGAATAAAGGAGGCTAGTGTGAAAGAAGCTAGCTCAATATCATCTCCAATCAAAACTCGACTCTAGTCTATGAAGCCTCTATTACTATCAATCAATGCTAATGACATACCTATGGCTACCTCAACTCAAAAGTAAAGATAGTCTAAAGTCTGTCTCTAATATCTAGATAAAAAATAAAATAGGAATCTTCGAAGTAAAGGAGGCTAACCAACTCAGTTGGCTGCAAAATATCCTCAATAGTGCCCCTATTGATGATAATACCTACCTCTGCATCATAAAATAATGAAGTCCAAATGGACGTCAGTATGTGGAATATACGATTATCTAAAATGGCTGAATGAAACTGATAAAGGTAGAATAATATATAAATATCATCAAATGAGAAGATACTCACTTAGAATGTCATATGTCTATCTAAATCAAGAAGAAAGAGTAGACAAATGACCAGCAATACCAATCAAACCTCATCAATCAACTCAAACTCAGAGTACTATCAGTGTGGGACCTATTTGAGAGTTTCTCTTATCCAACAACAATCACTTATGAGATAGCGATTGTACAACAATCGCGCTGATGTTGCCACAATCATTCCATACTTACTAGGTAGAGAACAAATTGGTTCCACTAGGGATATAGCCTCATCAAGTCCTCTATCAGGGACTTTAACTCAAGAGGGAACCTCAATGTAGTGGTTCTATCCTCGCCTATGCTTGGCGACGTAGTTAATGAGTCTGAATTAGATTTACTCTTACTCATTTCGGTGCTTGATACTCCTTCCAAGACTCAACGCTCATAAGACTCTTCATCTCAATCAATCATCTCAATTAGCCTTGTAGAGGCTCTCATCATCTTAATTAGTCTTATAGAGATTCTCATCATCTCATTAACTCAACTCAATTGGGCTTTTTGGCCTATCATCTCAATTATCTCATCAACTCAGTTCTTATTTAATAACTCAAGGACTCAGATCAATCATTAAAAAGAAGTCGATTAGACAAATCTTTAGAATTCAATTATGCATACTTATAGTGAAACGCCCCAAAATGTGCTTTGGAATGCCCATAATTATAATTTTCATATATCTCAAAATTCATACATGATATTGAAAATTCAACTTCGTATTCTCAATCAAGGGGTAAAATTGTGTGGGGAATGGATATAACCCGAATTTTGGAGGACCCATAGAAAAAATAATTTTCACTAATTTTTTATTTCCAGTGGCTGTCCGCGCCCTGGCTGCGACGCACCAGGGGAATAGAGTAGTGTATTTCATCAGGTGCGATAGGTGTGCGTTGCGTTATAGATGCGGACCAGTGTATTATTTTTCTTAGTTTTTCTGTTTTGGTAAGAGCATTGGGGTCATAGCCCTATACCCACTTAAAGGTGAAATCGCCCATACTTAGCATTTTTTCAACTCTATAACTCACAAAACCCTCTCTCAAACCCCTCTAAGACTCTATCAATTCTCTCATTCAAATTTAAGGATCTGAAGCTCAACTTTGGAACTCAAGGATTCATTCTAGCTCTAAGACTACTTCAAGTTCACTTCAAAGAATTCAAGGTTTAAGGTATGTAGGTTTCATCCATTGGATCCTTTCACCCATGGAGGCCAACCTTCCCTTTTCATAAAAATTACATGTTTTCAAGTTGTATTACCTATGAGTATCTCTTATCATGGATTGTAAATATAAATTATGTTGGGAGTTTTATAAAATATTGATTGATTATGCATGACTATCTATTATATGTTTACTCTATGAATTGGTTAAGTCTATTGAGACTATGCATGCTTTGAGCTATGATACTATGAATTACCATGAGCTTTTGTAATGGATTTCAAGGTACCCTATATGAGGGTTTTACTGTATGTTGGTGGGTTGATTTGTATTAAGTTTACTCATCTTATTTCACTCTTGAATTGCATGGTTTTGAACAAGTATCATGAACCTACCACGTGTTTGATAAAATGACATGACAAGAATTCTCAAGTTATTGATGATCTATTACGTGATTTACAAGTCAAGTGACTTCATGATAATTAAGGGCTTTCAAGTATGTATTGAAT
Organism: Solanum clarkiae; assembly: GCA_011800125.2. Taxonomy (NCBI): domain Eukaryota; kingdom Viridiplantae; phylum Streptophyta; class Magnoliopsida; order Solanales; family Solanaceae; genus Solanum; species Solanum clarkiae. The sequence goes on from JAABOM020040498.1 coordinate 5,531, forward strand.
TCATGGAAAGTATCTATGATTTTATAAGTATCAAGTTTAGCCATATTTCAAGATTTTTACCTCTCATGAGCCATTCATATTAAAATAAGGGTTCATGTATGATTATGATATACTCTCATGTTCAAGCTAGGCTCACTACTAAAGGTCAAACATGCTTAAGAGCTACTCAAGTCATATTCTTACAAGCTATTCATGTTATAATTAAAGTATGATTTTTAAGTATTCCGTGGGATTTGACTTAGCACCGATTGAGGCTTAAGATGGGGGATCGACTCAAGGATTACTTATATAAAGTGTTTAGTCTCTAATCTATATGCCACTAGAGGATTATGATTATCACCCTTTCTATACTAGTGGATCCATCTAGTTCATGTTATCATGTTTGGTTTGCCTTGGCAAGTAGATCACACTTAGTCGGGGGGTGTTATGCCCGATCACCTTAACCAAGGGGGTGTCAGTCTTCGAAGTCTGAGTTGCAGCTGCTTAATCTATGTCGATTGAGGTTACTTCCCACACATGTATGTTATATATATTGTGAAAGATGAATAATTTACAAGTATGTTTTATTATGAGCATTGATCATGCATCCCATATTGAGATTATATACCTATTAATTAGGATTATGCATTTTGACTATATTGGCTTATGTCTTGTTGCATTACATCCTGTATACTTAGTACATTACAATATACTAATGCATACTCTATGCCTATATGATATTACCATGTAGGGACCGGAGATCCTTTCGATCATCCTCCACGTGGCTAGTCCGGTACTTCGGAGATAAGCATTGGTGAGTCCTAAAGTCCAAGGACACTATCTACATTACTCTTGCTATTTTGAAACTTTATTATGTTGATCACTTGTTATTATGAGGGTGAGCCTGGAAAGTGTCTTGGCCCCCGCTCCATTCCATGTTAGAGGTGTTGTTGGATATTATAATGTACTTATCTTTGAGCTTGACTATTTTATGCTTTTATGAATATCAAGACTTCCCTTAGTCCCATTTCATTTTTTATTATATCTCTTGTTGTTGTTTAATTTACTTCCGCAACCAAGGATATGTGATTGATATATTAAGAGGCTTGTTTGGGGCCCCTTCCGGTTCTCATTCGCCATGTCACGTCTAGGCCCTAGGCTTGGGTCGTGACAAACTTGGTATCAGAGCACTAGGATGTTAATGGTCCTCGTAAATCCAACATACTGTATCGAATAGAGCCATATATTCATGGTTGTGAAGTGCACCACAACGATGAATGAGGGACTATGAGGCGTTTTAGGAAATGTTTTACCTATTCATGGTCTAGATCATGCTTTAGGTCTAACTATAAGGCTTTTCCCATAACAAATGCTCTTATTTCCTTCTAGATCATGCCGATTCCAAGGGGAAGACTAAGGAGACCCCGTACTCCCGAGGAGCAACCGACCTCTCTCGCTCCTCAAGCTTCTCAAGATGGAGGGGTAGCCCAAGAAAAGTTTCGAGATGCTATCACAGTGTTGGCCCGTGCTATGACCAACCAAATGAACCAAGGGTACCAAGCCACTCATGCTCCCACTCCAGCCTCTAGGGCGAGGGATTTCACAGGAATGAACCCACCGGAGTTCTATGGATCAAGTCGGAAGAAGATCCCCAAGAGTTTATTGGTGAGGTGTATAAAGTGCTATCTATCATGGGGGTCAATTCGAAAGAGAAAGCGGAGTTAGCGGCATAGTAACTCAAAGGTGTGGCACAAGTTTGGTTCACCCAATGGAAGTTGGATAGGAGAGATGATGATGCTATTCCTTGGGAGGAGTTCAAAGCTGTATTCCTCAATAAGTTCTTTCCTATCAAGTTAAGAGAAGCTAAGATGATGGAGTTTATGAAACTTAAGCAAGGTTCCATGAGTGTGAGGGAGTATGTCCTGAAGTTCAACAAGCTTTCCAAGTGTGCTCCACATTTGGTGGCTGACCCTTGAGCTAGAATGAACAAATTTGCATTGGGGGTGTTTTACTTGGTCAATGAGGAGTGTCGTACTACAATGCTAATAGGTGATATATATTTCTCGTCTCATGACTTATGCCGAGCAACTAGAGGGGGAAAATCTTAGAAAAAAGAAGTGGTGAGTCCAAGAGAGCTCGTTTTGAAGGTGGTTTCCAAGGTTCCAAGGGTGATCGGTTTCCTCAAGGCCACAAGTTCCAAGGCCAAGGGTCTTCCAATGCTCCTAATAAGAGATTTGCTAATGAGAATACAAGATTTCAAGGTGGTAATGGTGGGATGACTCACCATAAGTGACAAATATGTAGTAGAAACCATAGTGGCCCATGCTTGATGAATTCCAATGCTTGCTTTGGTTGTGGTGAAGTGGGTCATAAGGTTATTGATTGTCGTCATGCTCAAAATAAAGTCAGAGATGGTTGTCCACAAGGCCTAGGTGTTAAGCAGCTCCAAAGGCAAAAGGAGGCCAACAAGGGGGTGTTCCAAGGAAAAGTTAGATTCTATGCTCTTCAAGAAAGGCAAGGGGTGGATGAGGTGCCCATTGTTATCACCAGTATGTTAAAGGTTTTTGATTTTGATGTGTATGCATTGATAGATTCGGGTGCCACTCTTTCTTTCATTACTCTTTTTGTTGCCAAAAACTTCATGTGAGTCCCGAATTATTGTGTGAACTATATAAAGTGTCTACTCCTGTTGGTGAGTCTATTGTTGTTAAAGGATTCCATAGAAATTGTCCTATGTTCACGCTGCATAAAGTCTTGCCTTGTGGTTTTGTTGAATTAGATATGTGGATTTTGATATCATTCTTGAGATGGATTGGTTGCATGCATATTATACTTCTATTGACTGTAGAACCCATAAGGTTAAATTCCAATTCTCTGATGAGACCGCCCTTTAGCGGGAATGTCATGATGTGGTGGTCAAGGGTAGATTTATTTCTTGTCTTTAAGCACAAAAGTTGATTTCTAAGGGTTTCCTTTATCATCTTGTGAGGGTTAGTGATTTTGAATCCAAAGTCCTTCCTATTGAGTTGGTTTCGGTGGTTAATGAGTTTCTTGTTGTCTTTCCCAATGAGCTTGCTAGTGTTCCTCCTGAAAGGGAAATACACTTTGGTATAGACCTCCTTCCCAATACTTAACCCATTTTCATTCCCCCTTACCATATGGCCCCGGCAGAATTGAAGGAGTTGAAGGATCAATTGTAAGATTTGTTGGAGAAGGGTTTTGTAAGGCCTAGTAAGTCACCTTGGGGTGCACCAATGTTATTTGTAATGAAAAAGGATGGTTCTCTTAGAATGTGCATTGATTACCAACAACTTAATACGGTTACTATAAAAAATAAGTACCCTCTACCAAGGATTGATGACCTTTTTGATCAACTACAAGGGGATAGTCACTTTTGTAAGATTGATATTCGGTCCGAGTACCACCAAGTGAAGATGAGGGAGTGTTATATTCCCAAGATCGCTTTTCGGACTAGGTATGGGTACTTTGAGTTTGTGTTATGTCCTTTGGGTTGACTATGCATCAACTATACTTATGGATATCATGAATAGGGACTTTAAACCCTACCTTGACATGTTTGTGGTGGTGGTCTTTATTGATGATGTACTGATTTATTCTCGGAGTGAGGAAGAGCACGTGAATCACTTGAGAATGGTGTTGCAAATCTTGAGAGAGGAGAGGTTGTATGCTAAATACGAAAAATATGAATTTTGGTTAAAAGAGATTGCTTTTCTGGGACATGTAGTGTCGGGTGATGGCATTAAGGTGGATCCTAAGAAGATGGAGGTGATTAAAAATTGACCTAGACCCTTGACTCCACTGAATATTAGGAGTTTCTTGGGTTTGGTAGGTTAATACCAGAGGTTTTTCTTCTATTGCTTGGTTTTTCTTCTATTGCTTCTCCTATGACATAGTTGACCCAAAAGAAGACAAATTCGTGTGGACCGATGAATGTGAAAAAAGTTTCCAAACTTTGAAAGATAAACTTGTCTTCACTTCTATTTTTGCTCTACTGGAAGGATTGGGAGGGTTTGTGGTATATTTTGATGCCTCAAGAATTGGTTTGGAGTGTGTTTTGATGCAAAATGGCAAGGTGATAGCATATGCCTCTAGACAACTTAAGGTGCATGAGAAGAATTATCCCACCCATGATCTTGAATTAGCGACCGTGGTATTTTCTTTGAAGATTTGGTGTCATTACTTGTATGGGGTCCATGTTGATGTGTTTATCGACCACAAGAGTCTCCAATATGTGTTCACCCAAAAAGATCTTAACTTGAGACAAAGAAGATGGTTAAAGCTCCTTAAAGATTATGATATGAGTGTACATTATCATCTCGGCAAAGCTAATATTATGGTCGATGCTCTAAGTAGAGTGTCCATGGGTAGTCTAGCTCATATTGATGATGGTGGCAAAGAGGTGGCTAGAGAAGTTCACCGGTTGGCTAGATTGAGGGTTAGGTTGGATGAAGTTGAAAATGGTGGTGTAGTGATTGTTGATGGTTCTAAATCTTCTTTGATTGAGAAAGTAAAGTCAAAACAAGATATTGAACTTGCTTTATTAGAATTGAAGGCCTTGGTGAAGGATAGTGAAGTGGAGGTTTTCTCCCAAGGGGGAGATGGTATCCTTAGGTACCAAGCTAGGTTGTGTGTGCCTAATGTTGATGACTTAAGGGAGTTGATATTGAAGGAGGGCCACAATTCATCCTATTCTATTCATCCTGGTTCTACAAACATGTATAGAGATTTGAGGGAGGTGTATTGGTGGGGTGGTATGAAGAGAGATATTACCAAGTTCATATCCGGATGTCACAATTGCCAATTAGTGAAAGCCAAACATCAAAGGCCGGGTGGCCTAGCCAAAGACATAGAAATTCCTACTTGGAAGTGGGAAGAGATCAACATGGATTTTGTTGTTGGGTTGCCTAAGGATAGAAGGCACTTTGACTTTATTTGGGTTGTTGTGGATAGAATGACAAAGTTGGCTCACTTTCTACCGGTCAAAACCACTTATGGTACCGAAGATTATGCCAAGTTTTATATACATGAGTTGGTTAGATTGCATAGGTTGCCCTTGTATATCATTTCGGATTGTGGTGCTCAATTCACTTCTCACTTTTAGGGGTCCTTCCAAATAGGTCTTGGTACCAAGGTTAAGCTTAGCATGGCCTTTTATCCTTAAATGGATGGTCAAGCCGAGAGGACTATCCAAACTCTTGAGGATATGCTTAGAGCTTGTGTTTTGGAGTTTAAGGGTAGTTGGGATGAATATCTCCCACTTATTGAGTTTGCTTACAACAATTGTTATCATCAAGCATTGATATGGCTCCCTTTGAAGCTTTATATTGTAGACGTGTTAGATGCCCGATTGGGTGGTTTGAAGTGGGGCAGATGGCCTTACTAGGTTCGGATTTCATTATGGAAGCCTTGGAGAAGGTGAGGTTGATAAGGGAAAGATTGAAAACGACCCAAAGTATATAAAAGTCCTACTCCAATGTTAGGAGCTTGAGTTTAAGGTTGGTGACTGGGTTTAATTGAAGGTCTCACCCATGAAGGGTGTGGTCCGGTTTTGCGAGAAAGAAAAATTGAGCCCATGGTTTGTGGGTCCTTATAAAGTTTTGAGGAGAGTTGGTAAGGTTGCATAGCAGTTGGAGTTGCCTATGGAGATGAATATGGTTCATCCGGTCTTCCATGTGTCCATGTTGAGAAAGTGTGTAGGTGACCCAAGTGCTATAGTGCCCTCGAATGTTGTGGGTGTTGTAGAAACTAATTTGACTTATGAGGAGGTCATGACGGAGATTTTGGATAGACAAGTGAAGAGGTTGAGAAATAAAGATATAGCTTCCGTCAAGGTCGTTTAGAGGAACCAACAAGTTGAAAGTGCCACATAGGAAGCCGAGGCGCACATGAAAAAGTGATATCCATATCTCTTCCACTCTATCAAGCCGAAGGTAATGATTTAAGTCTCCTACATGATTTCAAGTCTTATGTTTCAACCCTTAAGTCATTTTGCATGTATTCATGTTTATGATAACAAGTTTATGGTGATTTTTTAACATTCATGTTGAGATTTTTAAAAAATGATGTTTAAATGCATTTTTTGATGTTTAAATGCATTTTTTGCATTTATGTCGGGCTAGAATCTTCATGATTACTTCTCTTATGCATGTTTCTTTGGCAGTCGGGGACGACGTTCCCAAGGAGGAGATATTGAAGCGCCCCAAAATGTGCTTTGGAATGCCCATAATAATAATTTCCATATATCTCAAAATCTGCATGTGATATCGAAAATCCAACTTCATATTCTTGATCAGTGGGAAAATTGAGTTGGAAATGGGTATAACTCGAGTTTTAGAGGACCCGTAGCGAAATATAATTTTTGCAAATTTTTGATTTCCAGTGGCTGTCCGCGGCCTGGCCACAACTGTAACACCTCACATCTTACAGCACTAGTTTTATGTAAATAAATCATGATATGGCTTTTAAAATTAGCGGCTATTTTTAAAAGTGCTTGAATCTCTAATTAAAGGGCGATATGTATGTCTAATGTTGAAGAGGGTCGAGCGTAAATAAGTTTTAAGTAAAATTGAGGAGATCACGACCTTAAATGAAGTAAGAGAAGTGAGGTTCTTGTAGGACTTAGGAATCTAGCAGGTGAGTCACCTACTTGCTTAGCTTAAATTTGCTAGTTAAACAGAGACGAGGCCCGACGTCAAAATTGTCCAAGTCCGATTATGGATAAAGTCCATATTAAAGGTGTAACTTTAGCCCATGTTTTAGCATCACAAATGGACTTTATTTTCAGCTCAAGAAGAATATAAAAAGGGCCCAAGTACATCACAACCCACTTGGCTAATTGGGCCCAAAGAATGTGAAGAGGAATTTGGAAAATGGGCAGCCAAGACCCATCAACTTTGAGACCCATTTAGGCCCAAGTATAAGGGCCATACTACTGCATCACAAGGTTATTAATAAGTGTTAATATATGGTAAAAATTTATAAATAAATTCGGCCAAAAAAAGAGCCTTTAAAAGGGCTCAAAAGCTGCACCTTAAATCATTTTACTTTGGAGCAGTTTTCAGCTTTCCTAAAGCCTCTTTTTCTCTCTTTATTTCACTTCACAAGGCAGCCTACACAACCTTCTAGGGTTGTTGAAGGAGAGCTAAATCTTGAAGGTTAAGGTAAGTGGAAATATCCATGTATTTGTTATACTTATCCCATGGAAAACAAGAAGTATATGCTAGTATGTTTGTGTTGGAAATTTTGGCAGCATGTGTCCTGAGGATTGTTGTGAACTTTTCTTGTTATTTAAGAGAATTTTCTCTTCTTGGTTGGCTGAATTATGAAGTAAGACTTATTTTTTTAACAAGGTATAGCTTGTTAGTGATGTAACTAAGCTGCTGCACCACTTTTACAATCCACAAAAGTGACTTCTTATAGGATATCACAATTGTGTTCTTAGTACGAACTTGTGGGCTGATAGATAGAAGGCTATTGCCTCACATCCTTCATGACTGATTTGGTACTGTTATAAGACTATTTTTAATGTTATTTTTATGTATAGATGTATTGAGAACAGTTTGGTTAAAGTTGGAACAAGTTTGGAATGGTCGACGTTGAAATGTGGCGAAGGGACGTAACGTTATGCCGCCTATTCGTATGTTGTGTGTTGCGTAGAATTATTATGTGTTGTTCTTTGTAGGCTATTGTAAGACTATTATGGCACTAGAATAGGTTGCACATGACATGTATATGAGAATGTGTATTAGGAAATATGATTAGTAGCGGAAAGATTGAAAGAATACGCTCGGGTTTACAATTATCCGCTTGCTGCCCGTGTGTGTTTTTTTAATGAGATTGGGCTGCCAAGATGTATTTATTGGCTGATAATGCTTATTTTATCACATACTATGTTATAGATAAATATTTGGAGGAAGGGAAGGTTATCTCGAGGTAATAACGAGGTCATACAATGAGGTATGTAAGGCTACTTGATTTCGTATTATTTGGCATGAAACATAGATTCCTCCTTGGCACATAAAGGCACTTACCAACTCCGATACAACTATTAACCGTGTTTCAACTCTTTCACATGTTCATATGCTCCCATACATAGTCATCTTTAAATTTGCATACATACTTGGATACCAAGATACACGAGTTCGTTCTACTAAAATAAAGCTCATGTGTTGTTCTATCTCCTATGCATTTCATTATTTGTATAACTTACTCCTTTCATTGTGGTGTTGTTTTTTGTGATTATTTACATGTCATATGTTGTATCTATAGTCCTACAACTCCAATATTATGACCATCAAAAGAATTATCTCAAAGGTAATTGAAAGATAAAGTAAAGTATTGCTTACTGATGGGTGGTAACCCAAGGGGTGAAAGAATCACCTAGCTAGGGTCGATCCTATCACGGAGGTAGCTCGAGAGGTTAAAGAAAAAGCCTAGCCAGTGTCGATCCCGATATAGATTTACCATTGATCAGCTGGTTATTTGTATTACATGTTGTGCACAGATGATACAGTAAAGGTAAAGTAATAAAAAGAACATAAAGTACATGATCCCATAATATGACTAAAGGTGGTATCTTATCCTACACCAGTGCATTAGTTCCATTTGAGTTGTTACTTCATATATAATATTTCCTGCCTTATATATTTAGTACATTATCTTGTACTGACGTCTCTTACAGGGGACCTGCATTTTATGTTGTAGGTACAGGTGCTAGTAGATCTCCCAATAGGAGTACAGGACATCCAGCTGCTGTTACCAAGCTCCAGGTTGCTTCAGAGCTTTGTGTCTAGAGCTTATATTTTTGTATTGTACAGTTAGTCAAGGCAGGGCCTATCTTGACCCTTATTAGATACTTTTCCTTATCTAGAGGCTTTATAAACTATGTAAATTAAAGTGTGGTCATGTCTCGTACTTTAGACAACGTGGCCCCAATGGCCTAGCCATATGTATTTCCTTTTGGCTTGTTATTACTGTTTATCTTCTTAAAGGCATGTCAAATATAGAAATCCCTCATAATATGTATAGAAAACGCATAGAAATAGGTTGGTTCTCCCAGGCCTTATTGGCAACGGGTGCCAGTCCACCTTAATGGGATTTTGGGCGTGACAGAAGTGGTATCAGAACGGGTCGTCCAAGGAAGTCTACAAAGTCGTGTCTATGTAGAATCTTGTTTATTGATATGTTGTGCACCACATTTATAAGCAGGAGGCTATGTGGCATTTATGAATTGTTACTTTCTTTTCGTTCTTTAGAAAATTCCATAGAGCCAAGTGTAATAGGTGCATTATGTCTAATTCCTAAATTGTTTTGTACAACAAGTATGCCAGAAACCAGGCAAAATAAAGGTAAATGGAAGGGAGTAGAAGTGGTGGTTGGTATACCAAGTCAGGTGAGACAACGAAATGAGGTTTAAGAGGAGTCTCTGTCACAGACATCTCCAACTCCTCCAGCTCCTAATGAACCCGGAATTAGTGAAATTCCCCCAGAATCACCTATTGATGCTACCGTGCAGGATCTGAGAAATACAATCCAACCATTGACTCGTATAGTTTCTGGCCAAGGTCAAAGGTAGGAAGGTCCAGTTATAGGTACAGGTGGTGCGAATAAGGCAGCTGGCACTAGGATACGTGTTTTCCTTAATTTGGACCCTCCATCCTTTACTGAGTCAGATCCTAATGAAGATCCCCAAGACTTTATTGATCAGATTCAACACATTTTAGATGTTATGCATGTAAGTGGTACAGAAGCTGTCAAGTTAGCAACATATATGTTGAAAGGTGTGGCTATATTGTGGTATGAAGCTTAGAAGCAAACTAAGTGTATAGATGCACCTCCAACTACCCGGAAGGAGTTTAAAGAGGCATTTCTTGACTATTACTTGCCATTAGAGATTGGAGAGGCCCGTGCAGATCAGTTTCTGAATCTCCACCAAGGGAGTATAGCCTTCAATTTAATTCCCTGGCTAGGTATGCTCCTAATGTAGTTGGTATTATAGCAGATAGAGTTCATCGATATGTGGATAGATTGGATACATATCTGGTTAGAGACTGTACCACTGCTTTCTTGAACAAAGATATGAATATAGCAAAAATGCAGGCTTTTGCACAGAATGAGGATAAGAGGCAAAAGAGAAAGACACAAGAGTTAGAAAGGGGGCAGTTCAAGAGGGCAAGGTCTATAGGGAAGTTTACACCACTCCAAGGTGAGCTTAGGCCTCGGTTTTCTAATAAACCGCCTAGGCCATCATCCTCCTACTCTGTAGCCAGTGATCCACCACAACTTCAGGGGTTTAGGAGAAATCAGTTTGGTCCAAGAAGTGAAGGGCAAGGCGGCGGGACTGCGGGATATTCAGCAGGCCAGCAAATGACCCCTACGCAACTTCATAAATAGTGTGGAAGGAGTCATTCAGGTATTTGTCATGTTGGGACAAACGTTTGTTATTGCTGTGGTGCGCCAGAGAATATAATGAGAGATTGCCCTAGGAGGCGTATGGGTGATATAGCACAATCTATTGGGTCAGCTGTTACATCATCATCGTCAGTTCCTCCATTAGGTAGGGGTCAACAAGCATCTATGAGTCATAGTGGAGGTGTTAGAGGGGCAGCTAGCTCTAGCGGAGTCCAGAATCACTCTTATGCTCTGGGGAGTCAGCAAAATTTGGAAGTTTCACCTGATGTGGTCACAGGTACATTGTCCATATTTTCACATAACTTATATGCATTAATTGACCCTGGTTCTATACTATCATACATTACTCCACTAGTTGCTGGGAAGCTTAAGAGAACACCCAAATAATTGAACAAGCCATTTGAAGTGTTCAACCAATTGGTGAATCTATTATGGCTAGAAGGGTTTATTATACTGTGTAATAACTGTTTGTGATCATGACACATCGGCTGACCTAATTGAGCTGAAATGGTGGAATTTGATGTTATAATGGGTATGGATTGATTAGCTTCTTGCTATGCCACCGTGGATTGCCGAACTAAGAAAGTGTACTTCCACTTTCCAAATGAGCCAGTTCTTGAATGG
>JAABOM020040508.1:0-16563 GCA_011800125.2 Solanum clarkiae
TACGTTTTTTCTCACTATCTCAGTACCTGACCAGAATGCTCTCTATATATAGAGGCATCTGTCATCCTTAAAGCTCATAGAGGAAAATGAAAAAAAAATATCAAGATAGAGCATTAAAGAAACAAAATTGGAGAACAAAACATAGTGGAACGAAAAATAGAGCATTAAGCAAATTATTCCAAACTGCAGCACTAAGAATAATATATTAAAAATGCTCAAACATATATAATAGAAAGATAAGGGATTCCAAAACTTAAGATGACATCTAAATGATATATTTCTAAAGGCACCTCTGACTATTGAGTGTTTATAATTATGTGGTCTAATAACGTGTTTTCAATTGACATCTTCTTTTTTGCATTTTTTTTTCTTTTTGATCCAATTCATATTTATTTTTGGTGATTTACTCCCTTAAGATTATGAGAATGTTGTCAAAAACCTTTGGCTTATCTGGGCAAAAAATAATAGTAATTTCTATAGCTTGTTCACAAACATAAGGGTTATTATTCTGCAAGTCCTGGCCTACGGCAGACATTTTTGTGTCATGTAATTTTATCCAGTCTCATGCTCGACAAACAATTAATATCTTCTTTTTAGTTCTTCATGACTTGAAAGTACTTCATTCGAAACTATGTAATTAGGCATGGAATTATGTTTTTTGGCATTTTCACAATTAATGCATACAAAGCTTAAGAACAAGATATCCTTTTTCTTCTCCATGGGCAAAAAATTAGCTTTGTTTCTTTGGTTTTAATTTACTGTGACAAATAGAAATTGCAAGTGGATGATCTATCAAAAATGTCAAAATTAATTAATATACATGATAAATTTTACAATTAAACTATACGCTATAAACGTGAAAATTGTTCCACGTGGGAGATTAAAATAGGATAACTTGAGCAGTTAAACTTTAGGGTATGAATTAATGTAAAAAGATATTCCATCTAGCAGTGTGAAAGAAAGTCATACAAAAGCTTGAATACGGAAGAAATAAAGTATAATTTTATTTAAATTTTTAAATACGAATAAGAAAGTCAATCAAGTTCATAAAGTAAGGGGAGTCAAAGGTTATCTATATATGGGATAAGTGTGTAATGTAACAATCTAAGCTTGTATAATTGTATTGATCAAATAATGAAACTGAAAAATTGTTCATCAAATTTAGTAAACCTAAGATCAAATGAAAAATAGAGAAGCAAGGTCGACATTGCTATGACAAAAGCTAATGAAAATGAAGTAACAAAATTCTAAGTTCAACAAGCAACGCTAATAATAAGTGATTCAATCAACGTTCTTGTTGTTTATGGAACTTCTTCACTATGCAGTTGCCATTTTTTTTTACATCTTTCAGCTTTCTCTCCTTTTAAATATCCAACATTCATAAAATCTCAATTTTTATGGTATCTATTTGAGTTCCTTGAATACCTCTTAAGATTAAATTAGCTTCACATTTATCAGTACGAAGAAACTCTCAGAAAACCTACATTGTCTTCTTAATAATTTTCGCTAACTTCACTAAAGAGATGATATTTTCCCCCTTCATGATCACCCTTCTCTTCCTTGGAATGATCATCTCTAATGACAGGAAAAAGACGAGAGCTATGGAGTATACACCTCTTGCTAACATAATTTTGGATTTGAGATCCTTGAAATAGCTCATCCTCGAAATCTTTGTAAAAGTAGCTGAAATATTTTATATTCTCTAGAATGTTAGTTTTTGTACAAGTAGAGAATTTTGAGACTATCATTTAAGTTATAACTGAGGTTTATAAAAAATCATAAGTTTAGCCATTTTAAAATTAATTTTAGACATACGATCGATTTTTCAAATTATCCAAAGTTTGACATTTACTTGTGCAAACAAAGTTCGGACATCTTTATGTCTAGATTTTGTCGAACTCATATATGTAGACTTATAAATTTCATTTCTCCGGACTTTATTAATTTCTCTCTTTTCTTTCACATATGACCAGGATCAGCCTATTTTATTTTATTTCATTTCATTCATATAATACCTTATTCATAGTACTTCAATTTAATTTATTTATTTCAACCCCATAATGATTTAATTTTATTTATTTATTTTATTTTACTCACTATACATATGATATCTCACTTCATCGTTCATTTGAAGTTTTTACACGAACTTCAAATTGGTTACTTGTACACAAAATTTAAATATTTACTTAAGTCATTGATAGCTCCTTAAAATTGTCTGCATATTTCACGTAGACGTCTTAACTATGACTTGTACCTATTAAACACTTAAATTATTTAAAATGTATGTCTATTAAACACAAAATAGTGATTTGGCAAAAAACGTGTTTTTCACTTCCGCTTGGCCCGCGAAGAATCCAAAATAGGCTTTTTATTATTTTTTCTAAAAAAATTATATTATTCTTCTTCCATTGACATTTGGCACCGCAAATAACTTAAAAGAATTTTTAAATATTTTTAAAATAATAATTTCTTAGTCCAAAAACAAGAAAAGCGACCCACGCCCTTACCAGTCGTCTTCTTCGCCTTTTTTAGTTTTCAAAGCTTCATTTTTATCTCTAACACTTTCTTCTTCTTTTTTTAATTTAAATATTATTCTTTTCAATCTTCATTTTGAATAATATAATTAAAAAAATCAACTAACTAAATCTGAACGAAGAAAGAAGTAGAAAGATTTTTCTCCATCGGAGTAGAAAAAAATTGATCAACATCCTTTCATCTCCATTTCCAATCACCTACGAATAAACATTATTACTCAAATTAAATGTCCTTATATTAATTTTATCAAAAATTACATCCAAAAATGTGAGAAAATTAATTTAGATGCTCTGAATTTCTCTTTATCATTGATTTAGTGATGCTTAACCACCGACAAATTTCCTTTTTTCTTTCCTCTTGTACTGATCTCTCTCTATATCTTCTCTATGACGTATCAAGAATGAAAAATAATTTTTTAAAGTTTGAATCTAACAAGTAATTTGAAAAGAAAGTTGAATTTTGTGAAGGGTATGTTTGGGAAGAAGATCAAGAAGAATGCGGGAAAAGGGTTGGCATAGAATGGAATCCGGTGAAATATATTTTTATTTTTGTTTTTTAAAAAAATATATAAAGATGTATTTGAAATAATTTAAACATTATATTTCACTTTTTCTATAATTTTTGGGGCCCAAAGTCATATGTCATCTGTTAATTAGACGTATTGTCATGTCATCGCAAGTGCATATGATTCACATATTTTTTTCTAATTATCAAAAAATGTCAATAGAAATGATTTTTAAATAGCTAAAAATGTTCAATAAATACTAGTCCTAACTAAAATGTCTAAGTAAAATATGCGAATAATTTCATAGGACCGCAAATAACTTGAGCCTTATTTATTTAATTTGCGATATTATTTAGTCCCAACATTGGATATTTTATTCATGGTTCCAGAATAATCATATAAATATTTTAATTTACTTTTTCATGATTTATTTGTATATATGAAAATTTTGACTCTCAAAATTCTATTAGTACAACATAAAATGAACAAAAAGAGTTAACATAATAAATCACAATAACTGCAACACATAAAAAAATTGATACTCTCAAATTTTTATCAGTATCACATAAATTTTAAAAAAATACATATTATTTGATAATTACATAAAAAAAAATATTAACCACAGTAACTAATAACTTAAAATGTCTAAAAGCATATTAAAAAGTTGATTGATCATCCAAATTATATTTGTGTCACATAAATTAAAAGGAAAAAAAAAACATACTGAGCCCCCACACGAGCCTTATATATCTAAAAAGTTACCTGTACAAAACTTTTTATAAAATAATTACTAATATTGACAATATTTATTATTTATTATCATTTGTAACAATACATAGAATTATTATAATAAATCTACACTTGTATTAAAAATGAATCGTGCATGCAATATAAATGTATCAAAAGTATTTCAAAATATATTATACTTGTTTTGACAAAAAATTCACACAATAAATATTAAAGTGTAATAAATAATATATTATCCATTAGTAAAATTTGTATAATTATGTCCAACAAATAATTCTCTATAATATGTACTAAATTGTATTTTAAATGTATTATAATCATTCAACGGAAAAAATTGTTATCACTATAAATGATAGCATATATCTATCCCTCTAGTAAATGAACATAAAAAGGAGTAGCTTTTCTATTAGAGGAAGAAAAACTCAAGTACACACTGGTCACTAAAGCAAAAAGATATGACCATGCATCATCACAGAGCAGCATCAAACTGCATAACATACACACACACCAAACAAACGACATACCAGTGAAATCCCATAAGTGAGGTCTAGAGAGAGTAAAATATACACAAACTTTACCACAAATCTCATAGAAATAGAGAGGCTGTTTCCAGGAAACTCTCATCTCAAGAATCAAGCCCCATAAGCGAGATATACTAGATATGAAAAAGAAAAAAAAAGACGGGGGAAGGGGGGGAGGGAAAAAAGGACTAATAATGAAAAGCAAATGATAGTATGTAAATATGAGAGAACAATAACAACAAAAGATACAAAAACACAACTACTCCTACTATATCACAAAGCCAAACCAAAAAAAAAAAACCTACACTAGCATGCCACCGTCTACTTACACATTCTTGAACACAAGACCAGTGGTTACTTTGCATAATCATGAAAACACCAAATCAAACATCACTAATTAATCCAAAAAAAAAATGCTTAATTCCTCAAGGTTCCATAGAGTTGCATGAGGCAGACTCCTGCTAACGCGTGATAGAAACTACTACAAGTCAGGACAAACTTGTTCCTAAGAATGGAGATCACTACGCTGTTTCTTACAAAGGATTATCTCTTTAGAAGGTTCATTATGACGACCATCAAAAGACTGGAAGCTACGGAAAATAGAGTTGGAAACCCGGCGTTAATTTTGGCACTGAACCAAAAGCCAAGCTTCAAGATTAGATTTGATCCGTAGCACTGAAACAGGCAGGACATCTCCCTGGAAGATTCAACATCACTGTCACCATACTCTAAACTAGAGGTGAAAACCAGAGCTCTCCTCCTTTTCTATAGTGAACCTAGATACCTTCAGACCAACAAACATGACCAAAACATATGGAGGTCAACTGAACTAGCCAAGCTCCATAACAGAAAAAGACCCATGTCAGATCCCTCTAAATATGCACTAAATTTGAACGATCCAACATGCATCTGATAACATTTTTGAAGACTCTGCAAAATAGATCAAAATAGAGAACTTTGTGGAGGTCAATCCTTAACATAAAACAGAAGTACTAATTATGTCCAAAACATACATATTTAAGAGATTAGGAAGGGAATGAGGACAAAAGGGAAGACGGAGAGTGTAGAACACTGATGGAAGTATTAAGGCAAAACAAGACATTCAATCTAACATTAAGGAACAGAATGCAGGTGGGGAGAGTAAATTGGTTCGTACATTGAAGTTGATATCTAAAATTGTGTGAACTGCCGTGTGATTAAATTTATGAGTCCTCAATGAAATATTGGAATAGAATAACAGCTTACTGATGAACGTTAGAGGATGAAAGAACAAGTTTCAGGTAGATCTGTTACAGAGTTTATAATACTCGTGTCTGATAGTTCTTCAACAACGCTTATACTTCTACCAAGAACACCGATAGAAACATATAAGGCGCAGAATGAGGATCTCCAAATGATATTTATTGACCAACAGAAACATAGAATAGAATGTCAAAAAGTAGTACTCCTTCCATCCCATTTGATGTCATACCCTTTGACTTGGCACAGTGTTTAAGAAAAAAAAAAACTTTCGAAATTTGTGGTCTAAAGCAATCCTTGCTGAGAATCATTTCACTAAAGGTAAAAGAGGAATTTTAAAGTTAAATTATTTCTAGTTATAGTAAAGTGACATTCTTTTTAGGACGGACTAAAAAGGAAAGGGTGCCACATAAAATGAGACAGAGGAAGTACTTGAAAAGAGAAGTCCACAAATGTACCAGAAATGGTTTGCAAGTATTGTGTGTGTGAGAGAGAATAGGTTTTGGTTAGAAAATATTCGAAATGATCAAATCCTACGCGACGAAGCAACATACAGATTAATATAAAAGGACAATTGAGATAATTTGGCCATATCCCACGAGAACCTATAATCAGTGTTCACACCAAATGTAACATTATGGTGATTGAATGAGCTTGACAGAGAAAGGTAGATTAAACCTTACCTTAGGTCCAGTGTTCACACCAAGTCATTTAAATATGATTAGGGATATGTTACCAGTGAACCTAAAGTGTGAGATTTAAAGAAGCCCTAAAATGCTGTGGAACACCAAAGTTTTAGTAGTACAGAAGGCACAAACAGCGCGGAAGGGATACAGGATCCATATTACCTAACGCTTACCAAGAATAATTGGCAGATTATCGACAGATTGGAGATACTAAACAAGCAAGTTGCTATTGGAAATACTAAACAAGCAAGTTGCTACAAAGCTCATGTCTAGTACTAGAAGACTCAATGACTTTCATCAAGAAAAGATGAGATAACAAAGCATAAGTGAAAAGATGTGCAAAAGTGTTTCACCTTTAAAGAGGCTAGACGAACCTTCTGATGAAGAGATTTAGACACTAGACAGGAGAAGCCCACCGACTAGGGGATTTTTTCCTCTAAGAAATTATCTTGCTGATACTTAGATAATTTTGAGTTGTAAACTAAATAAAACAATGCAAGAGGTGGCCAATCAATACCATGCGCACACAACAGTCAAAAGGCAATCAATAAGTAATTGAACAAATTGTTTGCCTTTTCACTTATAATTCTCCGTTCTTACCTATAATTTCGGTTCTACTCTTCCGAATCAAAATCAAAGATCTAAAAAGCTGTCAGAGTGAAATAGATTTGTACTCCCCTTTCTTTTCAGTAAAGTGAATAGATGAACTGAAAGATTTAGAAAATAGATACAGGATAGGTAAAAGCCAAAAGGGACAGCACCAAATTAGATAGAACATATACTCAATGAGATATCCTGGAAGCAAATGGCACCAGAAACTGCAGAACTATCATTATATGGAGCAGCAAAAGCTTTACCTAAGTTGAGCACAAGAAATTTTCCTTTTTGGGGATATGTTGAGAATTGGAAATGCTCGCTGTTATTAGGATATACTAATAATGCTCGTCGCAGTAGAGAATTTATCCGAACTCACAGGATGAGCACATGAGTTACATGTCATCATATCAGCAAGACATGATCTTACTGAAAAAGCTGAGAGCAAAGAGGAATAAGCAACAAGATACTGAAATCGATGTAACATGAGCTGACAACTGAGAAAAGCTACAGTTCCGTACAAAGTTAAAAGAGCATGGGAAAGTAGGAGAAATTTGGAAGCACGTTCATCAAATGAAAAGAACTGATGACAGGCCATTAAAGGAAAGATAATGTCCTACGAAGTTAACCAGAGCAGATGAAAAGAGCCTATCAGGGCAACATGGCTGAACCTATATAGGCAAAAAACAGAACAAGCGGTCCAACTTAATAAATTCTTTGCGAACGTTCCCACAGAGAAGAAATTTATCAAACCTATGCAAAATGACACTCTCTCCAGCACGAGAACCTACTGTATCCTAGAGAGGAACTTCTGAAGAAGGAACCTCAACATTTAGTCAGGGTGGCACCTTCAGAAAGGAAATCTGTCTTTATTGCTCAAGTCGCCATTATGAATGCCTGAATCAAGTTTTCAGCAGCACGCTTTTGTTCCTGAGTACCAGATATTATAGCAATTTGATCACCTCGAGAAGATTTGGAATCGATTATATCCACATCTGCTCCAGATATCTGCAAGAGGATCGATGACTTTAAGAAAGTAACCAACCATATCAAAGTAGTAAAATACTAGGACTTGCAATGCAAGTAATACCTACAGCATCAAGATAGAGAAACTAGTGTATAATATTCGATATGAAGGTATTCATGCATAGTGGCATGAATGGAGATGTGTGCACACCCACACGTACAAAACAAAAAGATCCATTTGTTATTTATCCTCAGTTGAGTGCACTGTACATAAGAAGTTGCTAGGCAAAAGTGTCAATAGCAACACCAGGAACAATAACAGCATATCCAGCACAATCCCACAAGCCGCATTGGAGAGGGTGGTTTAGGCGCAGCCTTAACCTTACCTTGTGAAAGTGAAGAGATCGTATGATAGACCTTCGTCTCAAGTAAGGCATATCAAATCAGTAAGAAAGGGAAATATGGTAGTCAAGAAACCATATAAAAATCATGAAGAAACAACACCAGCCTCTCCACCTCCATGAGGTAGTGGTAAGGTCTGCGTACACTATACCCACCAACAAAGGAAGAAAAGTGACAGATATAAAAAATCAAGTTATAAACAGTTCGAAAAACTACTGACCTTACGGATATTGTCTATGTTTGAGCCACTTTTACCTACAACTTTCCCAACCGCATGTCCAGGGATAACCATCTCTATAGCTGAGGGTGGAGGCAATCTACTCAAAGACATGATACAGCTCAGCATAAATGGCATAAAGATTTGACAAGAGAAAATACAAATGAATTCACCAGCATACTTACGCACTATATAACTTTGAGGAATATGAAGAGAACATTCCATAGCCATCGTCCTCCATCTTCCAACAGAAAAAGCAATGTAAGTAAACATCCAGGAACAACGAAAGTTAAAAGAACCGATGATCAAGAATAGCATTCAGCAAGAGGTGCACACCATGGCACCACAAATCCGACAAAGATTTAGAAAATGGAATCAAGGACTTCACAACTAGTAAATCCATGAAGTTGCAAGATAAACATCAGCAGTGATTGGAGCATTTCATTATATTAACCATGAAATGCAGCAAAAATCAGGGGGTGCAAATGCCACCCCCGAGCAATCATGCATGTATGGGACTTCATCATATACGCAAAACAACCTCATTAAGAGATTAACATTTTCATTAGTTAGACTAATTCATATGAATGGAGAAGAAAGATTGGTCCACCAAAATGACATTAATGTACAGTTTCAAAAAAGGAACGACACTAATGTAACTTCTCCATATCCACATAACTTTATAGTAATTGATAGTAAAAGAGGGAGAAGGGAGTTAACATGTTTTCCAGATTTTCGGTTACTCTCAAATTCTCTCCCTTGCTAATTCGAGATAACTGTAGTCTGAATATCTTCATCAAGTAATGTTTAGACATTCACCAGTTCCAAATACTTCATTTCTTGAAACAGCTATTTCAGATACTCCCACCTCTTCACTTTAAGTTGTCAAAAATTTCCTAATATGATTATCCCTTTTACTTGTCATTTTTGACAAATCAAAATAGGAAAAACAAAATTTCCAACCATACCCTCAATTTATTGTCACTGATATAACGTTATAGAAAAATGTAGTGATTAAATATGTTTGGGATCCTATCAATTAATAGGGGCAAAATGGTAATCTTGCTATATACTAATAATTGTTTTATTAATAGGTGCGCAAGTCAAAATTTGGCAACTAAAAGTGAATGGAGGGAGTAATTTGTTTCAAAAAGGGAAAAAACAATTAGCATAAGATGCAGGTTACAAAGGCTGCAATTTTTTATTTAAAGCATACCGATGGCGACTCATGACCATAGCGACTGCCCGAAGAACGCACTCCAACACCATTTCCAGGTTCAATCCTATGTTCATAGCTCAAAGGAGCACCTGGAGGAACATTGGGCAATACTGGAGCCAATGAAAAACCAGTACCACCAGCGCGTAAAGAATCAGCACCTGCAGATGGATTAAGATTACCATCTCGGCCTTTTATAGCATCATCTCTGAGCCTCAGTACAATCTGGATAAGGGCATCCCTCACACTACTAACTTCCCCAACCACCTGCATGTTTTAAAAGATGGCTCAACCACTTGAGAGAATAGAAAGATAAGCAACTAACAGATAACTTACATGATTTAAAACTATTATGAAAGACAGACCTCAACAAGTTCATCATTTGAATCTGCACACTTGGGCTTCTCGCCTTTAGAGATACGTACATCAGCTTTAGTTCTCTTCCGGATTTCATTAACGATTGAACCACCTTTCCCAATGATACATCCAATAATCTTTGATGGAACAAGTAGACGAAAAGTTACAGTATCCTCATCTTCGTCATTTATTTTCCCTTGCAGCAGTAGTACAGCTTCAACTGCCATGGATTTAAGATCATCCACTGACTACAGAAAACCAAATGCTGAATATGGTTAATCCATGGAATACCAAACAGTGGAGATGAAGCAAACTACTGTCAAATAAAGTTTACTGCAAAAGCAACAAAAACGGCCTATTCATCATGTTTCTTGCATCAAATAGAATGAAATATACACCATCCCATCCCTGAGCAATCTAAGGTACACATTTATCAATTGGAACATACGTTGCAGGCCTACCATGTAAAATCCTAAAAGATCAGAAGCAGGAGTAAAAACACATTCTTTTTCCTTCTAGTAGGATAAACCCTCAAAAAGTGAAAACTGTCAGTAATGCTCAGAGTGTAAAAGCTTGTTTCACAATGATCTAGGAGAAGAAAGGCACTGGCAAAGAGAGTACTACATGATGAAAGGAGAGGTAAGCAACATAGTACACTTCCACGAAAAGAAAGACGGCTGCTAAAATGCCAAAATCTCACTAACTCGGGACTAAAAAATTCTGGAGAGAAAGTAGTACCTCAGTGGAAATGACTGTGATAATGCACTGATCCCGATCAGCATTAGCATCAGAAACCTCAATACGGGCACCACTTGCTTGCCTTACACTTTTAATTGAAGCTCCTCCCTTGCCAATAACACGACCAATGTTGTTAGTTGGACACAACACTCTAATAGTCAATTCCTTGGTTTGAGAGGCAATGTTGTAACCAGAAACCATGGGAAGAGCAGAAGAATAAATAGGCCATGTGCTTCCTGCATCCACATAACCCGGAAGCTCTGATGTGTGTGTGCTACCCACAACAGACGGAACAGATCGAGATGGCATAATAGGATCCATACTTGGATAAATCCCAGATGCTGGATATATGGGAACATCTGAAGGGATAATAATACTTGGACGAACTTCAGGGACATTGCTAGTAAGAGGAATTTCTTCCTTAGGTGTGAACTTGTACATGATCGAAGAAACCGCAAAGAGTGATCTCCGTACGCATTCTGGGTCACCAGTTATCTGAGTTAAGTAAGAAACTGTCAGCTTGTGCATAAATTACAGAAATCAACTCAAAACAAACAAACAAACAACAACAACAACAACAACATAACCATTGGTGACTCAAAACAAACACAATTTCAAAAAACATTTTATTGATAGGAGGAGAACGTAAACTTATAAGCTTCTTGTGACGCACTAATACTACTTAGTTATCCATGAATAAGTAAAAAAACTAACCAGAACAAAGTTATCAAACTCGAGTGCACAGGAATGTGCTGGATCACTAGCATCTCTGGGAATTACCCTGATATTGGCCCTCATCTTGCTTCTCAACTTCTTTATGGTGGTACCAGATTTACCAATGATATTAGCAGACTGGCTTGAAGGAACAAGAAGCTGACATTCCTCTTTGTCCTTGCGTTTCTTATCAGATTCTCCAATTGCACCCAAAGCATTTGCAATTGCAGTATAAACCTTAAGAAGAGCATCCTGAGCCGTGCAGAGAGGTTTTCTCTCATTGAAATCCTCATTGATCTCAATATCCTCCTTTTCCTTTACATAGCAATAAACGATTATAACTCTATCCTTGGAACCCGGAAATGGATCCACCACCTTGACCTTTGCCTTGGTCTCCGATCTAATCGAATTTATAACTTTCCCATTTTTTCCAATAACACTGCCAATCACATTATTTGGGCATAGAATTCTGTAAACTATTAGCTCATCATCGCCTTTCTCATCTCTATCTGTCTTCCTCTTCTGGTTCTTGTTATCCCCATCATCCCTACGTGATCTTTTTCCAGCCTCACCCATAAGTAACTACAAGAATCAAGCATAGATGCACCATAAAAGACAATAAACTAAATTATACACATTTTTCATAAACAAAGAAATTTAAAAAGTAAAACTAGAACAAACTGTTCACCAATTACATATTCCCCAAAAAAAGAGCAAAATCAAATTTTCAGAATTTTCTTTGTCCATCTTCCCATCAGTAAAGTAAAGATACAAAAATTACAATTCCCATAAATAAATATAAAAGAATTAAATTGTAAATTATTCTGAAAAATTAAATAAACAAAGAGGCACAAGCAACATAGTACAACAACAACATCCCACAAGTGGGGTCTTACCACTACTACTCGTCTCAAAAACACAAGCAACATAGTACATACAAAAAATCCTAGCAGATAAAAAGATTGAAAAGAGAAAAACATCATAATTTACAGATAAAAAAGAGACAAGACTGTATAATAAAAATCAACTTTTTTGGGCAAAGAAAGAAGATCAGACAAAATTACAGTAGATGGATCATAAAGAATTATGTACCTATTATGAACAAAGGGTTGTGGGGAAGAAGATGAAAGCTGTGTACCTGTGAGGAGTATAGGTTACTGTGTATGATACGATATTTCCCAGATTAGGGTTTTTTAATGTTTAGATAAACATGTTCACACCGGTAAACCAAGTTTGATTTGATTTCTTTTGATGTTTATTCTAAAAAAAAAAAAATCAAATCAATAAATATATACATACTTAAAATATTATTTCTTTTTATGGTGTACGTTTATTTTTATTATAATCTACTATTTATTTATCATACTAGACATTAGGGTTGTTCATGGTTATGATTAAGTAACCAAATCGAACCGCAATCCGAACCAAATCGATTAAAAAATTCGATATTTGATTTGGTTAAGTTTTGTTTTTAAATTTTGAAAACAGATACTATTTGATTTGGTTTTGATTTTACTAAAAAAAATCCTCAAAAATAACCAAACCAAATAATTATATATAAAAATTTTATAATAGTTTATATAGTATTCATAAATAATATATAAATATTCTATTATATTTTAATTAATTTAAATCTTTAACTTTACCATTTATATTTAAAAATTCGCTTATTAATGTTTTGGAATATGATTTTCTTGTACCACCTTCCCCGGGTAACTGATTGTTGAGCTTGAATTTCTTTTGTGAAGATTTGATATTTGGTGTATAATGACTTTAGTATTGTTCAACTAGATCATTTTATTAGTGTACAATAACTTTAATATTGCTTAACTAAATCACTTTGTTCGTATAATAATAACTCTAGTACTATTGCTTAATTGAATCCACAGTAGCTTTTCGTGAATTATTCATGTATTAGGTATTTCTGACTACCGAGATGTGTATACCCTCAACAAACGTATTACCTTCAAACCGAAAAATAACCAAA
This sequence comes from Solanum clarkiae, assembly GCA_011800125.2. NCBI lineage: Eukaryota > Viridiplantae > Streptophyta > Magnoliopsida > Solanales > Solanaceae > Solanum > Solanum clarkiae. Next base: position 13,425 of record JAABOM020040508.1, read on the forward strand.
AAAAAATCAAATCGATCCAAACCGACAATAACCAAATTGATGGTTTTCTTTTATTTGGTTTGGTTTGGTTTGGTTTTAGAAATTTAAAAACCGACTAAATTGGTTTGGTTATGATTTTAACCAATAACCGATCCAAACCGAACCATGAACACCCCTACTAGACATGATTATTCGTGTGCGCATGGACCCAACATATATTAGGGCTGTCACAAATATTAATAGCGCGATAATTAGTTAAAGAATGCTAATATCTATATACATATGTTGTTTATAAATTACATTTGCGTTTGCACTGTGTATGCACGTTTACATCTTTATATTTACATATTTGTACAGAATTGATGATGGAGGTAGTTGATCTTGATGCGGCACAATTGATGAATACCTGCAATTGGCAAGAGAGGCATTTTAAGTTGTGGACATGCAGCGTAGTAAAAATGAAGGTTGTGACGTACTTTGTTAGAACATCGAACGCCATCCATCTTTTTATGCAACACTCTTTTAGTTTTTCATAGAAGGTCGTGCATGAGAAAAAAACTAGATGTTGCAACATTCTTCTAGTTTCTCATAGAAGTCACGCATGAGCAAAATTAGACATTGCAACAAGAAAATATATTTATAAATTGAGAAGAAACAGACAAATTATCCTCACCCAGTCAATTGAGGATTTAAAGAAGTATATGCTCACTATGAGCTTTAGCAGTTAATAGTAAAAGTTCAGATAGTTGGAGAATTTCATCTCTAATCATAAACTTCAACATTTAAATCCTACGATTCATTTCAATTCTTTTTAAAGAGTTCCGAAGTAGTAGTCAAGGAGCAATTATGGTGAGAATTCGAAAGAAATAAGTTGACTTGGAGCATATGAAGTATTCCAACATAAATAGATGGTGATCAAGCACAATAAGCAATAGATTTCTATATAAAATTAGTTATAGCTATTAATTCTGTTGTGCGAAGTTGTTCAATTCAACCAAATTAAAGAACTAATTATTTATTTTGTGGAAAGAATATATGGAGAGGTCGAAAGAGAGATTATAGATGTAACACCCTAAATTTTTTTAAGCTAAGATTGAGTCATCCTTCATATGATATAGGATTTTAATTGAGGATTCTTAATTGAGTATAGATGTTAAAGTCAATTTCTTAGTATGAGAATAGAATTGGAGATGATATGAGGTCGTAGTTCTAAAGTATGATTTTATAAAAGTTAGGTGAACTAATGAGTCGTAAGTTGTATATGCATATTACGATTAATTTCTAAGTATTTAAAGTATATTAGGTGAGATTTAGAGTCATAAGGGATCTTTTACATCAATCCAAGCTCAAAGAATTTCTAGCAACTAAGTTTTCATATGAATCGATAGAAGGATCAACTTCAAATGACCATATCTCCTAAAGTATAATGAGTTGGATAACCCATAATAAATCAAATCAAATAATTACAAATTAGCTTTCCAACGCATCTAATTTCGCATTAATCAGAGTTCGGAGGAGAAAGTTATGACCATTTTAGTAGAGAGGTGCAGAGTTGTCCGAAAGTCTGTGCCCGGAGCGCGTCGCGGACCTTCACTGGATGAGTTATTGATGTTTTTTCTTTATAATTTGAGGTTATTTTTATCCTATAAACTTTTAGAGTCTATTCATAGTCTCCAAAACATATAAAATATCAGTTTTCATGATCAAAACCCTCTCCCTTCTCTCCTAAATATAAATGCTTAAGAATGATCAAGAAAGTCATGAAGTTAGGGTATTTTTTCAAGATTCATCCTCAAGATAAATTATTCTTCATAAGTTTCTATCTACTCAACTCAAATTTCTTCATTTATTCATGAAGCTCTAATAGAATTTTAAATCATAACCTAGGGTTTCAAGAAAACAAATTCAAGAATCCTAAGAAAGGATTTCTTGACTCTTTTTCTTCAAGAATTATGGTTCTTCATCAAGAACTCTAAAGAGTCTAACTCAAGAATTCAAGAATCAAAGATAATTCTTTCAATCAATATTCTTCCAAGTTCTTTCACTTTAAAAGAACTGCGAAGATTGAGGATTTTCTCCAAGAAAGAGGAGAGAAGATCGCAAACTTTCCCCAAAATTCAACCAATGATTTCTCTCTCAATTTTGATCGGATTTGAGCTATTCAAAATATTCAATTGTATATTTTTCCAAGGAGAATACCGTGGGAGCTTCAGAAACTGACTTTGTTGCTTCGTTTAAGGTAAAAATTATAGATTTACTGCTGCGTTCTTAATGTATTTCGAAAACTTTAACATGCAATTTCTTCCTCATGTTAGCTCCATTTTTGAATTGATTTTTGCCGTTGAATTCCTTATCACTTGGAGAACATTTTAATGTAATCAAATGAACTAATCTTTTAGGATGAAGGGATAATTTTAACATGTTGACTTGCAACAAATAGACAACTAGGTACCCACGTTTTCATAGTAAACAACATATTTAGTTTACGTAAGTCTAAGCAAACATACGTAACACCAATTACCAAGAATCTTGATGAGAATATTTTCATAGGATAAAAATTATACTCGAAGAAACTCATCTGTCACGCCCCAAAGTCCCATAGGGCGGACCGACACCCGTTGACGATAAGGCTCGGGAGAACCAACCTGTAACTATGTGCTCTCTATACATATTATAAGGGATTTCTACCTTTGACATGCCTTTAAGCAGATAAACAGTGATAACAAGTCAAAAGGAACTGCATATGATTAGGCCGTTGGGCCACGATATTTAAAGTGCGAGACATGACTACACTTTACTTTACATAGTCTACAAAGCCTCTAGATGAATAAAAAAATATCTGATAAGGGTCGGGACAGGTCCTGCCTCAATGAACTGTGCAATAAAAACACCTAAGCTCTGGACATATACAAAGCAATTTTCAGATTCCGATGGTATTTTTCTGATGAAAAGATTTTTGGATCATTTTACCTTTTTCACTCGAATTAATTGATTTTAGTGTCGTTAGATTCATTATATAATTATGATGTTGTATTTGAATAGATTTTGGTGAATTGGAGTGTCATAGAACGGGAAAAGCTTCTGAATTGACGTGATTCGAGACTTTATATAAGGCAAGTGAATTTCTTAACCTTTGTTAAGTATATAGAATCTTGTGCTT
>JAABOM020040519.1:0-16562 GCA_011800125.2 Solanum clarkiae
ACACTCTATTTTTCTCACAGACTATTTTATTTTATAGTCTATGGTATACCTCACATAAGAAAATATTTATTTTCTCTATGTGGCTCTCTCTGTATTTTCTCTCTCTTTCTGTTGGTGTGTATAAATGAGAGCCTGAAGCTCTCTATTTATAGGGGTGAAGGATTGTTTCCACCTCCTCTCTTGACCAATCAGAGAGGAGGCAAAACACGCTTTTGCAATTGCAATTTGTAATTTGCAATTTGCAAGCAAATTGCTTGCCTCCAAATTTGACCAGCAATTCTTTCACTTTGTTGAAAGACAATGGGGCTGGACCCCACAAGAGAGACAATATTTATTATCAGTAATGTCTAAGCCAATTCATCCCTAGAAAGATCTTACCTAAATATCTCTTTTTATAGTTTATTGCTACATTGCAATTAAATGGGATTAGTATCATGTTGTGCTATTACGGGCCCGATATAAATTCACTTTTAGTGTGGTTTTAAAATTTTAAGTTATTAATTATTTAGACCTATAGAAAACTAGTTTGTGTTGCACCTATAAAATTTTTAGAGCATATCGAAAATTTATTTAGCAATATATATGAACTTAGTCTAACTATAATGGAAAAATCGTTCAAAATTACCAATGTACTCTCAAACTGCTCAAACAGGCATGTGGAGTAGCTTTCTGTGTGAGCATCTTATACGTAGCAAAAGAAGAGGCAACCAAGGAGCAGGCACGACCATGAGTCAGCCCAAGCTCCTCGCTGTCTAGCACGAGCCCAATATTTCTGCTTCAACTTATGTGATATAGATAAATTGTAATATAATTTTTAAATATTTTAAATTATTAATGTTTTATAAAAAGTAAAAAGTGTTTTTGCAAAGTGGGACCCACCATGAATATTGTTGGATTTACACGGTGGCCATGCGAGGTTGCCAAATATTTATCAGTATATTAAATATTACGTCCTAATTCACAATCTAACATTAATTTCCATGTTAACTTCACTATTGATTCTTTCCATTTTTATTGCTTCTTTGTAAAGACTAAATCACTTCGGCTAACATTTTGCTGACAGACCAGTTAAAAGCAAAAACGCTTCAATTCCACTAATTCTTTTTTGGATCTTTCAAGTTTGAATCACTCTAAAGACGCAATTTTTACCCATTAATTGTACTGTACTTGTTTAAACAAGAAACATGTACAGTGAACAAAGGTCAACCAACTTTAACATTTGCTGAAAGTTAACACAAAACCATACAAAAACATGAAATTAACAAGAGAAGAAAACAAACCAAAAACCCCACCTTTTCGACTATGAAGCTTTCTTTGCCTTTATAGCAAAACCAAAGCCACTTTTACAGCTTCAAACACTCAAATCCTTCCAAAAGCCATATTTTGTCACTCAAAAAAAGAAAAAACTTTTATTATTAATTTCCTCTCAGATACTTGTCAACCTGCATATCAAGCATATACCGACATGACAGATAATAGCTGGAGCAGACAACATAACAATTTAGCACAGAAAATACTTCATTTAACCGATCACAGGCAGGGGAAAATAGTTCTACATATCCTCGTACCAAGTGATTCACAAATACATCATCTCATTTAAAATGAGCATGAAGTGCATTACTAACATATAGGTTATTTCCACTGGAAGCTAATCTAAAATCGTAGAATCAGCGGCCCGATGATGCAAAACTCATGTTCTTGCAGTCTGAAAATGTTTAGACAGGAAAAAAGAAAACAAAATGGTCCTTTTTTTCCTCACAACTCTTTTTGAAATCACGGACTCTGACTCATATCAAACGGCCCACAAATACATTAACTCTTGATTTGTTAGTGAGTGTATTTTTGTTATAATCCATGACGATGAAGAATCCAAGAGCAGAAAATTTCAATCTGGCCGCCCTTTTTTTTCCCGGAAGCTGCGGAGATCCAACTTCAAATACATAAGAGAGTGTACACGAAAGCAAGAACTGTACTCATAACTAATTATAATCTATACTTCCACATATTCAAATTCGGAATATCATAAACACACACACAGATTATTTTCACCAGAAGCTAACTAAAATCATAGAGTCAGCGATTGTACAACGCAGAATCCAACTGTAAGAAGCTGCGGAAGATCGACTGCAAGAACAGGGGACGGCGTGAAAGCTCTCACTTCAGAAAATAGAGTAATCCAACTGTAATAAGCTGCGGAAGATCATCTGCAAGAACAGAAGACCTTACCTCGGAAAACAGAGTAAAGCATAAAGGATAGTGTTGGAATGCAAACTCCTCCCACACACAAGTTTTTTAACAATGTTTTCTACCAAACTTGTTCAAAATTGGCCACCTAATTTGTCAAATTAGGCATGCCATTCTTGGCCACCAACTTTGCCAACCTTGTTGAGATTTTCAACAATTGTAGGCAATGTTTGCTTATAAAAGAAGAACTTAAGCTTCTTCATTTCAAGACACACAAGGAGGAGAGAAAAAATGTAGAGAGAGCCACAGAATTCTGTGAGATATACATTGTGTATTTTGTGTGAGTGTTGTAATACTCCTTTTATTTTTATCACTCTACTCCACATATATCACTGAGTGATACTCAAAAATTATATCCTCGTAGTGCTTACCCCCAGTGAGGTTTCGTTGTACACTTCTTTATTATAGTAATATTTTGTTCCTTGTTGTCCGTGGATGTAACCTATTTTTTTGGGTGAACCACGTTAAATCTGTCTCCTCCTTTTATTATCTTGTCCAATTTATTTATACTTTTCAATATCAATTTCGATCCTTATCACGCTTCCACTATCGCCTGATATTTCCTAACAAGTGGTATCAGAGCATGGTCATAATAGTCACAAATACTGCACGGTTATTGTTCATACGCATGGTTACTGTTTATACGTACGATCACTATTCATACGTATGACAATTTTTCAAGATGGCTTCTGTTACAAAATTTAATATTGAAAAGTTTGATGGCAAGATTAGTTTCTCCATTTGAAGAGTCAAAATGTTGGCAGATCAGATGATACAACCTAGCGATGTGGATGTCTGCGGTAATGCCTTGTGTCGAAAGTCTTCCCGACAAGAACAGATGGTCGGGCGGCGTGTCCCGCAGGTTGTTACGGCAGTACAAGATGGTGGCAGATTCAAAAATGATAATCGCTGGAGGTGAGCTCACGAGATTGTATGGTCAGAGTTTGAGGGGAGATTTGTTGGGATGCAAACTCCTCCCACACACAAGTTTTTCAACAATGTTGTCTACCAAACTTGTTCAAAATTGGCTGCCTAATTTGTCAAATTAGGCATGCCATTCTTGGCCACCAACTTTGCCAACCTTGTTGAGATTTTCAACAATTATAGGCAATGTTTGCCTATTAAAGAAGAACTTAAGCTTCTTCATTTCAAGACACACAAGGAGGACAGAAAAAATGTAGAGAGAGCCACATAATTCTGTGAGATACACATTGTGTATTTTGTGCGAGTGTTGTAATACTTCTTTTATTTTTATCACTCTACTCCACATATATCACTGAGTGATACTCAAAAATTATATGCTCGTAGTGCTTACCCCCAGTGAGGTTTTGTTGTACACTTCTTTATTATAGTGATATTTTGCTCCTTGTCGTCCGTGGATGTAGCTTATTTTTTTGGGTGAACCACGTTAAATCTGTGTCTTCATTTTATTATCTTGCCCAATTTATTTATACTTTTCAATATCAATCCCGATCCTTATCACGCTTCCGCTATCGCCTGATATTCCCTAACAGATAGAGGCATTCAAATGGAACAGCAGGAAGGGACAACAGTCGTAGAAGTATTTGGACGTGAAAGTGTTTGGAGAGAGTGGACGATGAAAGCAGTCAGGTAAGTCACCTGAACTGCGGCTTCTAAATAAAGGGAAAATATGAAAAATCATGCAAAGGTTAACATTTTTATTTGAAAAAATATATAACGAAATGCCGACATTACCAAACTTTGCTTTAGACTAAAGTAGATTAAGAAGCATATCAATTTAAATTTATTTTTACTAGCATGGTGAGAATATGTATAGATTTGTTTTAATTTGTATCCCCTTTTGGAGTTGCATTTTCTAGTTGAAGGAAGGTTGACAAATTAATGCAGGTGGAAAACTAATAGTTTCTGTATTTTTTTTTAGCAAAAGATTGAACACTACAAGACATTAGTGGCAATAGATCATTTTCTTTTTTGGCGAGAATTGAGTTAATGTTTCTGAATATATTAAGAATACTAAATTCTTTAGCATTATTTATATAGTGTTGTTTATACTACTAAAAATAATTGTTACAAAATTCTTTATTTATTGTAGTGTAATTATTTTGACATTCAACATGTAGATTGATAAAAATATATCATAAATAGAATACCAAAAAAATGCATGAATTTCTATAGTTAGTCATCCACGAAGAAACAAAATCTAGAGCTTGTTCGTTTTATTACATTTGGTATGACAAAGAGAATTCTCTAATTGATCTATGAGTTTTACCAACAGTAACACTTATTTCTATAGATGAAAGAAATCATTAACCATTGTTTATTTATGAAGACTTTAAGGAGAATTAATAGTGTTAATTAAGGAATTTGATACATAAGTTGTATAAGAATTGATAGGTGAATCCCTGTCGTTGAGTTGAATATAAAAAATGTGTAGGACATACAACTGAATGTCTAAAGCGTAAGCCTCAAAGAAACTAAGCATCATACATGAGTCTCAATATGTGTTGCTTGTGTCCCAACCTCGGATCAAATCCCAAAACTTCCATTAAATTGGAAAGAAGTTTCGAAAAATACTCCTGAACTTGGTGCAAATTATTAGTTTCACGCCTCAATTATTAACAATCTTAAAATCACCCCTTTGCTTAACTAATTGAACTTAAATATACTCCCAATCTGCTGCATGACATAGCAACTGGTTTGGAATCCTTGCAGGAATGTGGAGATCTTCTAAAAAGTTGAGAGAGAAATATTGAGAATACCCTAAACTTGATGAAAATTTAAAGGCGTATTTCACTCATGTTGTAAAATCGGGGGTACCCTGGTCCTTCCTTGAACACTATGTACCTCGACTGAGGCAAAAATCCTAAATTGAGGGTGGCTACTAAAAATGGTCCTGGTTCTAAGGACGGATATTGTGCACTTCAACATCGGCCAAAAGCCTAAGTTGAGGGTGGTTGGTATAAGGGTGAAACAAAAAAAAAATAAGAGGGTGAGTTAGTGATATGGAGAAAAAGGGAAAACCATGTACTAGGTGAAAGAAAAATAAATGATGCCTTAGTTATGAGCAAAAAAGTACAATGAAGTGTGAAAACAAGGCAAAAAGCTGAAAAAATTGAAAAGAAAGTACCCAGAAAAGCTTGAAATAGGAAATAGGGAGAATAAGGTGAAAACAACAGAGTTGGTAGGCCAAAAGTGTAGAAAAATGCAGTGTCAAGAAGGGCCTTTAGTCATAATACCAAAGCCCCCTAAGCCTACGTTACAAGCCTAGAAAGTTCTAGAGTGATCCTAGTCCAGTTAGTTGAAGATCTGGGTCATATGTATAGGGGCAAGCCAATGATATTAGATATTATGCATGAATATCTATTATGAGAGTGAGTGATTTTGCATGGTCCCAAGGTTAAACATGAAAACATCATTGAGTATCAAATGTGAGACTTATTTATGTGAGGGCACTTGCATTGCATTGTTAGCACTAGACTTTTTCTGTGATTGTGGATTGTTGATAATCCCTTGCTTGCTATAGTTGTGTTGTCACATGCACCCTTTTGTATTGGTTTGTTAGATAGCTATCTAATCCTATTTTGAAAAGTTGATGTGGGTGTCTGAGTCTAAGATTTATGTGATGTATGCCATTAGGTTGAGGTATGTGTGTTACTACATTATCTATATAGATTGAGACCGTCTCTTGAGGACAAATAATAATTTTAAGTTCAGTAGTAAATGTGCTGCCAAAATACAACACTTTTTATGCTCAAAGCTTGGAATTTTATGTGTTCTCAATGTGTTATTAATGGGTTTTATGTGTTATTGTGTTTATATTTGCAGGATCATAGGCTGACCTTGATTTTGGGGAAAATTGCAAAATTTGTTGATTTTTTGCTATTATAAGCCTTTATGAGCCGTAGATCATTCTACGGGCCATAACACCCTGTAACTCTATGCTCTTTTGTATCCATATTTCAAGCCTCATTTGGCCAGGTTTGGGGTGTATTAGGTTAATGGGAGACTCCTAGTAACTAAACTAGTTCAAGACTTACCTCCAAGTTGAGTTTTGGGTGTTGTTTCATGCAAGGGTCAAATTTAAACAAGCATAACTCTTGGCACATTTGGAACTGGATGGCCCACTACATGTCAAATGAAAGCCCTTTGAGTTATCTTCACAACTTACTTGGTTTCACCTCATTCCAATATCGGTTGGAGGAGTTATGACCATTTTTGTGAGACCCTCCCATGCAGTGAACCCCATGGGCACCCATACAGGCAGTGTGGCCTTTTAAGGGTTGTGGAAAATGTTTGGGGATGGAAAATGGCGTGGTGAGGCTAATTATTGGTCCAACCAGTGGCATGGGTGGTGTGACTCACCACTAGTCGTGAGAAGGGGCATGGAGGTGTTTTAGGAGGCTTGGCTAGGTGTGGGTGGCATTGGAAGCTAAGGCATGGGCCACGACTGCCTTGTATGGCTACTGTGAAGGGGTACGAGCCGTGGCACCTGGGCGTGTGGTGGCCAGCAACATTTTCGTCCAAGTAAGGTGGGACGGACAAGTACACAGTCCGTGTGATGCCACATGGTCCGTGAAGCTGTCCGTCAAAGTGACAAGGCGTTAATTTTTCCAACTTTCCCAACTTCCATTTTATTCACTAAGGCACTTCACACAGGCACTCCACACAATCATGGAGTGCCTCAAGTCCAGTGAAGTCTCCAATGAGATGGCACTTTGTCAATTTTTTCATCCGTTTACTAATGGCGTTTTTTATAAATTTTAATTATTCTATTGATCTTTTAATCTTCCAATGCTATCTTAACCTTCCTAAAAGACCTAAACAATATTCCAAAGGATCAAAATCATTACTCTCATCTCAAATATACTCTCAAATCTCTCAAAAGCCTCCACAATCCCCAATTCCATTTCACGGAAACCCAAGAACAAAATTGGATTCAAAGATTATTTCCAAGCCTCCATTCTTCCCAATCTCAATTCCAAGCAACTCTAGACCTAACGTATGTGGTGTCAAACCATTGGGTCCTTCCACCCATGGTGCCTAAACCCTCTTTCGCTTAATAATGCATGATTTAGAGTTGATTTTATATGTGGGTCTTGTATATTGAGAAATTTACTGCACAATGATTTTAATTCATGAAAGTATGGTAGTTTTATCATGTTTTAAGCTTCAAATCTTGGATCTAATGTTGGATTTGATGAGGGGTTTATATATATATTGCTTGAGGTTGTTACAAGGTATTGATTTATGGTTTTACAATGAATTTGCTTGCATGATTTCATCTCTAAATTGCATGGTCTTATACTACCATTTCACCCCGCCAAGTATTTGATAAAATGTCCAGTTATGGTTTCTTGAGAAATTGAAGGTCCAATGCATGTCTTATGAGCTGAATAATGTTACGATGATTATATGATGATAAAATGATGATTGAAATGCAATGGTTTGGTGAACTATTTCTATGACATGCTTAATCCGAAAAGGGACGGGCTCCCGTAAGGAAGGTCACTTAATTCGAAGAGGGACGGGCTCCCATAAGGAAGGCCACTTAATCCAAAAATGGGAGGGCTCCCATAAAGAGGGTCACTTAATCTGAGAAGGGAAGAGCTCCCATAAAGAAGGTCACTTAGTCTGAAAACGGACAGGCTCCCGTAAGGAAGGTGGCTCCAAACGGTCTTATGTTATGTCGGTTGAGGCTTCTTTACACATTGATATTATGATCTATGTAAGATGAACGATTTGCAAAGCATGACTAACTTTAGAGTTGGTTATACATGCCATATTGTTATTATGCTATCTATTAGTTATTATTATGTATTTTGATTATGATATCTATCTCTTGTTGCGTTGCATCCCATATACTTAGTACATTTAAACATACTAACGCATACTCTATGCCTACATTATATCACCATGTAAGAACCGGAGCTCCATTTGGTCATCCTCCTCCTCCACGTGGCTAGTGGTATCCATTCAACCTAGTTGGTGATTCCTCATGTGCGAGGGCAATATCTATGTTCTTAAGCTATGTATTAAAGACTATCCTTCTTTTTATTATACTTTTACTACGAGGTGAGTCCAGTTGCTTATCTTGGCCCCCGTTAAGTCCTATGTTAGAGGTGTTATTGGGCAAGTTATGTATTATTCTTGAGCTTTGACTTACTTATGATATTCAAGCTATTTAAATATAAGTATCTCCCATAATCCCAATTCCTCTTATTTATGTTTCTTACATTGTTTTGCATTGCTTCTGCGACCAACGATGTGTAATGACATGCTACGAGGCTTGTTTAGGGTTCCTTTGGGTTCCCCATTCGCCTATCACATCTAGGCCCTAGGCTTGGATCGTGACAATAGGGTGGTTTCGTGGACAATTCCAGTGAGGGGTTATTTTCTGAAGTTTATTCTACTAACATGCAGATGAGTCATAGAAGAAGGTTTGTACCCCTGAGGATTAGAGACTTGGACTTTTAGGAATTTCATCAGACGAAACCCACTTTAGGGGTCATAAATCACTTTACGTCGTAGAGGGGTGTCATAGAGTTGAAGTCCAAATTTCTAGCAGCTGAGTACGTGACCCCACTTACGGGCCTTGGAATGCAATATGGCCCGTAAAATACCTTTCGTATGGTGTGCCGACCAGTTCTCCTATTTTGTTTAGTACTTGGATTTTAATTATTATAGATAGATTTTTTAGGTTATTTTTCAGAAGTTTCAGCATGTACTAGAGAACTCAATATTTAGAGAGCAAATTGTAAGATCATATTAGAAAGTCTTTAAGAACACTTGTATTTGAATTTCATTCTTAAGCTTGTGATACTTATTGAAGTTGGAGAGTCTTTGGGAATACTTGTGTTTGAGATTCATCCTTAAACTTGTGATTCTTATTGAAGTTGAGTTCGCTTGTTATTAATTCTATTGTGTAAGTGTTCAATTATGTCTTCTCAATTCATAATTTTTGCATCTACACATAACATGAGTAGCTAAATCCATAACTAGGGTTGTGGGAACCGTGAAGAACTAACAAAGTAAAACTGAATAATTCATAATTCTTGGAAGGTGTATATGCATGTATTAATAAACTCTCTCTGTTTTGCATATTTTCTAGTGGGGGCCAACATTAGAATCCGCCTATTGTTATTGACTAGACTAAGATAGTAATGAATAGGAAAAGAGATTAATTAACAGAATTTAATTGATGTGCTCTCGTCGAATCAACCAAACTTGGCGAAGGGGAGGTTGTACTTAGATTAATAGGTAAGGGTTAGTAATGCACACTATGGAGATGGACCATGTCACATAGTGAAATTCACCTGTAATGACCCGGATATCTTGCGATGTCGTTGGACCTTGGGAATCTCATTTTGGACAAAGTTTTGGACCAAGTGTGTCTTAAGAGAGACCACACGGCCAGTGTGGTGTCGCACGAGCCGTGTAGCCTCAAGTGAGACCATAGTTGGCCTTAAATCTTGCATGGTCACCTTAGGGTGGTGTTTCAAGCTAAGGCACACTTCATTGGCACCCGATACAAGTTGTGTGACACTACACGGGTCGTGTGGAGGGGCCATGAGTGGCCAAGGCTTGAAAACCCTATCTTTGGGGCAAAGGGAGGCCACACGACCAGTCACACGGGTCGTGTGGTGTGAGATGACTCATTTGGCCTTTCGTGAAGCTTTTGGAGTGAAAATATTCTAAGTATAGGGGTCACTATCTTGTAACTTTTTTTTCAAAATTTTCCTAAGGTTGGGGAGACGGGAACACCACACGGACCGTGTGGCTTAATAACCCATGAAGGGTTTCCATTTGGCGGTTTGTGTGAGAAAATTCTAAGTGTTGGTTCAAGGTCAAAATTTCTGTTTCACGGGCAATCCACATGGGCTGCGGAGTGCCACACGAGCATTTAACCTTCAGTCAAATGACTTTCGGTAAATGTTTCCCTTCGATTCATCAATAGAATTTTCATAAATTCGGTTATTTCCATTGGTCTTTTGGGAATTCCTATGTTATCCTATGGTCATCTAAAGAGTTAAAACCTATTCCAAACATTCAAACTCACTCCTCACAAATTGAACTCTCTCAAAACAACTCTCAAAGGAACTCTTGGGGATTTCAACATTTGGAGCTAAGGAACTCAAGCTTTCATCAAATTCTTTGGGCCAGGGGATTTCATTATCTTAGCTAAGGTATTTGGGTTTGATCCTTGGTTACTTCTAATCAAGGAGACCCAAACTATTTCCAAGTAATTTCATGAAATTTCTAGCCTACTCTAAATAGGAGTTTTGAATATTTTGATTCTTAAAATTCTATTAATGCATGGGAAGTGTTTATGTGATGATTTTAAGGTGATTTAAACCGTTATATAAAGATTTATTTTGGGTTTATGGAATCATAAGTATGCACGTCCCCTTTAAGACTTGTTTATGCATGGGTGGTTATGTTATGATTTCTAAATATGGATTTTATTATGTTTTCACTCGAATTTCATGTTATATTATGGATTTTAGACCGAATATTAATTAACCATGCCTCTCTCATTATTCATAGCATATGCATTCATGTACATGGATTATTTTGGAAATTGTGTTATAGGTTAAGACAAATTTTGTTATACAATATGATTCCGATAAGATATTGATTATGACAAGATGAGATCACATATATTGATATCAATTATGGCTCTTGGATTATTTTGGGTGCTTGCACCATTTTGGTATATGAATGGGCTCTTCCTGTGCATGAACATTATGACTATGAAATTATAGTTTTGGAATTTAAGCCTAAATATGGACTATTATGAATGATGTTTGGGATTTAAGCCCAATTTTCCATTGAAATATTTTGGCAATACTTGTATCTCCTTAAAAGCATGATTAGTTATTCTTGTGGGATGATGACTTAACACTGATGGAAGGAGGGTGCTCTCTCTTTTCTCAAACTATGTGCCTAACATAGATTTCCTTTCCGAAATAGGAGGCCCGTAAGGAAAGATGCCTCCGAAATGGGGTTGTCTGTAAGGAGAAAAAATTAAATGAAATGATATGATGTAATATAAAAATCCTATCCGAATTGGGAGGCCCATAAGAAAGGTTGCTTCATACGAAATAGGAGGCCCGTAAGGTGAAGCATGTTTTACCTTGGCAAATAAACCACCTCTTTACCGATGAGGGGTAATCATCGAGATTCTAAGTAATATCTCACTTGGTCTTACTTATATCGGTTGAGATCTCATCCCCACAATGTATATGAGTATCATTTGCACTTCATGCATCATGAATTTCATAATATCTTGTTATACTACATTCCTTGTTCTATATCTCTTTCTATAATATGTGCCTTGTCATCTAACATCGGTATGCAGGTTTTTGGTAAGCTCATGTATTGCATCCCGCATACTTAGTACATTCAAATGTACTAACACATATTCTTGCCTACATGATTTCACTGTAGTGGCCGAGGACTTTGATCATCCACCGTTTGATGCTTAGCTGGGATTCCAAGTATATTTGTACTAGTGAGTCCTATATTCCAAGGACGATCCACCTTCTATCTACCTTTGTTACTTATTGTTTCTTTATAACATTGAAGGTGAGCTCGGGGAATGTCTTGGCCCCCGACCCATCTATGTAGAGGTACTGCTGGATATCTTGTGCTCCCCGTCCCACAGTACTATGTGTCTATTTGTGTGTGCTTCCGAATCGATGATGTGAGTTTTGGTATCTTGCGGATTGTTTGGGGACTCTCGAGTTACCATTTGTCATGTCACATCTAGGCCCTAGGTTTGGGTCATGACATCACCTCTCACCTTTGACCAAAGGGCTTGGTGAATATAAATTATCGTCCTACATGTTATATACTATAAAGGAATTAGGTTATCTGGTGATATTGACTTCTCTCTTGTGATGATTAGTTTAGTTATGTTTCTCATTGTTTATTAGAAAAACCCCCTTTGGGGAAGTAAGTTGGTTAACCATTTAAATTGCAAATTGGTGAATTCTCTTGAGTCTATGTATTCCTTGTGGGTTTGACCCTAACCTTTGTTAGGTTCTATTTCTTGACTGTGACCGCTTTATTCTCTAAAAAGGAGATGTAACTTGGGTGACATCAACTAATTTCAGAGCAGCTATCACCAAGCTTACTTAACTGGTAGTTGCTCAGAATGGGAATCAGATTTCATAGACTCCTAGTTCTAATTCACAAGAGCCAGCAAACTGCCACCAGACTAAGAGAGTTTCCGAGGATGAACTCACTAGTCTTCACAGGGTCTATGGTTGAAGAAGACCCCTAGAATTTCATCGTTGAGATACGAAAGATGTTGAAAGCCATGCATGCAATAGAAATTGAGGCAGTTGAACTTGCTTCCTATCAACTCAAGGATGTGGCAAATGTCTTTTATAATCAATGGGAAGAAAGCCGAGGTGAGAATGCAGAGCTTGCCATTTGGGATGACTTTGAGAGTGCCCTTCTTGATTACTTCTTTCCACGGGAGTTGAGGGAAGTAAAGGTTGAGGAGTTTGTCAACTTGAAGCAGGAGGAGATGACTGTCAAAGAATATAGCCTTAAGTTCATACAATTATCCAGAGATGGTCCAGGACATGAGATCTAGAATGAGAAAGTTCGTATCCGGCTTGGGCAAACATGTGGAAAAGAATTGCAAGGAAACATTGTTGATTCCAGACATGGACATCTCTAGGCATATGGTCTATGTGCAACAACTTGAGGAGGACAAAAAGAGGGATAGGGAGCAGCACTTGAGCAAAAATACCAAGTCAGCAAAGCATGAGCCTAGCCAGTATAAGCAAGGTAAGGGGGACAACTCCTATTTTCAGAAGAGGTCTTCGAACTATGCTCCATCTTCAGCAAGTTCACTAGCTCCAAGTAATAGGTATGATTAGAAGTGTCAAGGCTATCAAAATTCTAGAGCTCAGGGTCCTCAATCCCAAGCTAGTGTGACTCAAGGTTTAAGGGGGAAACCACCATGTGATAATTATGGTAAACTCCATTTAGGTGAGTGTTGTGAGGGCATAAATGATTGCTATAGGTGCGGACAGACAGGTCACTTCCAGAATGAGGGCCTAATGAGGAGGCAGGGTGGTAAAGGTAATAAATCCCAGTCTTTAACAACACTATAAACAGGTGCCACAACTAATACGGGTGAGGTTACAAACCGTCTATATGTGATGGGAAATCGACCGGATAAAGAAGTTGCACCGGATATTGTCATGGGTATGCTTCTAGTCTTTTCCTACGATGTGTATTCCTTGATTGACCCATGGCCACTTTATCATTGTAACTCCATATGTGGCTAGTAAGTGTGAGATCCTTCCTAAATGACTTCTTGAGCGCTTCAGTGTTTCTACTCCTGTTGGTGAGTCCATCCTAGCTGAAAGGGTATTGTCACATCCCAAAATACCTCCCAGATGTGACTGGCACACGCCCACACTATTTGTCGGGAGAATGAAAAATTCCTACACACTCAAACTATCCAAGCAGTAAGAATATATGTGCAACTCCAAAACTCATCAATACTCATAATAATAGAGTAACTAGCAAACCAAAAACACATATGAATTTATGAAAGGAAAAGGTCACTTAACAAGATATCTCTAGCCCAAATTCCACAATAAGATCATAGAACATCTAATAGAGTGGTATGAGTTTAACTGACGGACATATAACCCCAAAAAGAAGAAAAACATAAACTATACTCGATACAGCTAAGTAGTATCCTCCATGAACAATGCGAAGGCTCACCTCAACAACAAAATCCACGGAAACGAACTCGTGAGCAACAAGTCTTGCCCTCTGCAACAGTATCTGCATTGACATGCAAGTAAGGAGTGAGCTATATGTAAATATAACCCAGTAAGATCCTCGACTTGCACTTTAATGCCCCTAGAACCAGAGTTATAAAATACATCCGTACAACGAATATGCATAAATAATATACATAAGAATATACTTCATAATAAGCTCAGTAAGTTCAAACAAATGTTCAAAAAGGGTCACAGCATGTCTCAATTTAATACCCACTCAAAACATATCAGAAACGGCAGCGAAGGAGATCAACCCATCCCCCAACAAGTCCATGACAGCATGAATAATGCTCTTAAAATATACTACGACAGCGTGTACAAAGCCCATAACATATTACAATAGCATGGTACGCCCCTAACAAATTATGGAAGCTAAGTATGCCCATGGTAACCACAACACAGTAATAAAGAAGGATATCCAGCATCACACTACATACAAGTCAAAAAAAATATTCGATATTCTTTCTCAAAAATAGCATATCTAAGGCTGATAAGAAACATCAACTCTATCAAGCACATGTTTGTCCCAATACATACACCACACAGAGAAAAATATTTTTTTTCAAAGCTTATTTGAAAAGCAAGCACTAAAGTTTACAGTCTCACTAACCTTATTAACGACAAGTTCCACAACCTCGCACATGTAGAACACCCACTAAAATAGCCCCTACTTTCCTCAATCTATGAAAAAATATTGATTATAGAATATCAATTATGTTGGCCAAACTCAAGTGTCAATATCCCTAGTCTTTAAGTTTAGGGTTAAATCCAAATACCCAATACCTTAGACTATAAATTAAAAGTAAAGGTATTCTCAATCTCATTTTTAAACCTAATTGGTGAAAATTCTAGTAAATATGTTTTCAACTAACAAGAGCACACAATAAACAAAAAAATACCTGCACTTTATCACCCAAAACAGTGGTACAAACATCAAGTTGATTCTATGTATGAATATCCCCGAATAATCTTGATGAAACGTGTGTTTTCTTTAAAGAGAAAAGAACGAAAGAAGAAGAAAAAGGACTGCCTTGATTTTTTTTGGTTACTGCAGCGTGCAGATTGAAGTAAAGGGTCGCTAGTCTCATTATTTTTTTCTTTTCCTGTTGCTGCATGAGAATTAAAAATAAAAGGGGCTAGGCCTTTTTTTTAAAATAAAATATTATTAATGGTTAAAATTACCAATTAACCCTTTATTAAAAAAGTTAGGGTTATTACATTCTCCCCCACTTAAAATAACGTTCATCCTCGAACGAGTCTAGACTCATACCTGAAGTATCAAATAGGTGAGGATATCTCTCTTGCATGTTCACCTCAGACTCCCAAGTAGCCTCTTCGATTGGATAGTTGCGCTATAACACTTTCACTAAAACTATCTTCTTCGACCTCAATTGCCTCACTTGCCTATCTGGAATAGATATCGGACCTTGCTCATATGCTAAATTCTAATCAAGCTCCACATCTTCTAGATTATTCTTATGGCAATCATCACGAATGTACCATCGAAACATGGAAACGTGAAATACAGGATGTACAACGAATAACATCGGAGGTAAAGCAAGTCGGTATGCCACCAATCCAACCCGATCTAAAATCTCATAAGGACCAATATATCTAAGACTCAGCTTACCCTTTCGACAAAATCTCATAAGTCCCTTCATTAGAGATGCTTTCAAAAAGATCTTTTCACCCTTCATGAACTCCATGTCATGGGCTTTCTTATCAGCATAAGATTTCTGTCTACTTTGTGTTGTCTGAAGTTGTTCTCGTATCACTGCAACTTTCTCTAAAGCCTGTTGAACCAAATTTGGACCTAGTAATTATGTTTCACCAGGGTCAAACAATCCAACTGGTGATCGACACTTGCGACCATATAGAGCCTTATACGGTGCCATCTATATACTTGATAGGTACCTATTATTATAAGAAAACTCTACTAACAGCAACTGGTCGTCCACTCGACCACCAAAATTAATCGCGCAAGCTCTAAGCATATCCTCCAAGATCTGAATAACTCACTCAAACTGTCCGTCCATTTGGGGATGAAAAGTTGTACTCAACTCAACTTGTGATACCAACGACCTTTGGAAAGACTTCCAAAACTCAGCAGTGAACTATGCACCCCGATAACCCCGATCTGATATTATTGAAATAGGCACTCCATGAAGCTGAACTATCTCCCGAAGGTAAATGTCTGCTAACTGCTTTGCAGTATAAGTAACCTAAACTGGTATGAAATGGGCAGATTTTGTGATTCTGTCCATAATCACCCAAACAGAGTCGTGCTTCTTGAAAGTATTTAGCAGCCCGATAACAAAGTCCATCGTGATCCTTTCCCACTTTCACTTTGGAGTTCCAAAAATGTTTGCGATCGAGTAAATAGCTCTACTCTGAGATAGAACGAGAAAAATTGAATTTGATGGATAATCAAGTCTTATATTACTCCACCAGATTTTTGATGTTCATATTTGACCTGTTGGCAATTCAAACAACTAGTCACATGCTTCAAAATATCAGACTTCA
>JAABOM020040540.1:0-16559 GCA_011800125.2 Solanum clarkiae
GCCATTTCGAGTGCTTAAAACCTTCTTGAAATGGAAATATGAACCCGAACCCTATTTCTGAATTTTTAAAAGATTTTTCTCTGTTAGGTCTTTTAAAAATATTTTAATGATTTCCTAATTATCCGCAAAATTAGGTGGCGACTCTGTGTCATTCGAATTTCGAGAATTAATTTTGCTCAAATTAATTGATTCTCGATTTTCGAACAATTTTCAATCAATTTTCAATTTTATTTTAAGAGTCGGTCATTTTTCGAGATAACAAGATATAAGGGGTGCATGGCCCTCACGCGCCCGCTAATTAAATAATTAATTTATTTTTTAAAAAAAAATTATTCGAGAATTGTTAAAAATTTAAATAAAGTTCGATGACTAATTTGACACCGTGGAGGGTAAAAATTGGGTGTCAACAAAAGTAATAGCAAAATTCAGAACTCCAACAAATAAAATTCATTACTCTTCACACATGGCCATAAGTTCAAACTATTCGCAAATGTATAACATGAAGGATTAGTTGTGCATTTCATGTCAAAAATATATTGTTGTTAAATATTTGCAAAAATAACTATAATTTCAAAATTAATTTGTACTTTCTTTGTCCCATTTTATGTAACACTATTTCTTTTTTAGTCTGTTTTAAAAAGAATTTCACCTTACAATAATAAGAATCAATATAACTTTAAAATATTTTTTTTTCTCTCTTAATGAAATGAATCTCAGCAACACAAATATTTGAGAATTATTTTAGATCACATGTTTCAAAAAAAAAAAAAAACTCCTTAGTAACTACTCCAAATCAAAGAATGTCACATCCCAAATAAAGAAAAAATTATTAGAAAAAATAATTTAAGAGTATTTATTATGTGAGTCACAGGGGTCATATTATATTTATAAACTTGTCTTTTTATTTACAAGAGTATACATGTCCATTTTATTATCTTTTATAATTTTGATATCTATTTTAATTTTCATTGGAATGTGTTGAAAGATGTTTTCACTTGTCCTAAAACTTCTTTTTCTGATTTTTTCACTTTTCCAAGAAACCCATCAAATTCCTCTTTTGTATTTTCAAAACTCACACACACTGTTGAAACTTTTCAGAACTCACCCATCAAATTACTTCTCACATCCATTCTTGAAAGAATTTTTCCCCTTCCATGTGTTCTTCTATGTGAGGCAGCCATTGTTGGTTCGGCTCTTCGTCTTCATTTGTTGCCATTCTTGAAAGAATTTTTTTTCCTTTCATATCTTCTTTGTGAGGCAATCATTGTTGGGGACTTCTTAATACTAATTTGTTTCACTTTTTTTTTCTTTTTCTGTCTGATACATTAAGCATGTCAACAAAATACTCCTCAAAAAATACCAACTCGTACAAGCCCTAGATTTAATCAACAGTCGATTTGCTTGGATTTGATCCTTGTGCATTGTTCAAGATCAAATTTTGATCTCCATGCTTTTGTTCCATCTCCACGAAAGAATAAACCTGTCTTGGTGGATACCAATAGTTGCAAAAGTAAATCACCAAAGAATCAACCATCTAAATCTGCCAAAAAGAAGGAGAAAGTATCACGAATTTGTTTTTCTTTTTAGGATCTTGGTAACACGAATTCATTTTTTTTTTTTTGCCTTAGTTTTGGTCCGGCTCTTCGTCTTCCTTATGGCTGTTCTTATGGCTGGAAACTTCACAATACCAATTTTTTTTTTGTGCCTTATATTTTAAACATGTCCAAAAATACTCCTCAAAAAATACCAACTCGTAGAAGAGGCTAAAAGTGTTGGAGCCAAATCCAAGGTTTCTTGTTCTTGATTTTTATTCCTTTTTAGATATTTCTTAATTTTTTGTTGTATTCTTTTTTTAAAAAAATATTTTATTTATAGACAGCGAAGGAGCTTTATTTTTTGTTTTATTTTTTCTTGAAGGTGAGAGCATCAACAGAATGCATTCACACAGTTACAGATGGTGCAAGGAGGTTAAATTGTATTGATTTGAAAAATGTTGAATGTGATGGTTGGTCAATTGTACATTCAGTTTTTTGGTGCTTCGATTGGTATAAACTTTAGTAAAAGTTTGTTACATTGTGTGATTTGTGATGAGTGTGTTGTTAGGATGATACTTGTACTTAAAAGTGAAATCATGGTTGTCTTTTCATGGAAACTTTCATGTTCAATTTGCAACGGTGTAACAAATTATTTTCTGGTTGAATATTGTATTGTTAAATAATATTTACACTTGTTATTGGCAATGCTAAAACTGGTAATTATTTGTTGTTTAATTTGGTATATAGTTTAAATTTTTATGATAATAGTGATTTAAATTATTATTGTAAATTGCGATTCATTGTTAAACATCAATTGGTAACTAATAAATATACCAACAGTTTTATCAATTAAACCTGAATGCTTAATATCAACATATATCAACACATAACCAAATGAGAAATTATATCAACAAGGAATTAACTCTAAATATAACCAATGCCACCATTAAATGAGAAAACACCTATATAACTAATCTTTATATCCACATATATCAATACAGGCACCAATTGCGAACCAAAATCTATACCAACAGTTTGACTATATCAAAAATCAAATAAGAAACCAATTAAACCAAACATGACACCTATAAAATGCAATACAACCTTCAATTGCGACACCAACTATGAAATCAGTGGTTAATATCAATATATGATAAATCAAAGAAGAAATTAATTAAACCAATCTTTATATCCACAGATTAGTTCACACAGGCACCAATTGGTAATCAATAAATATACCAAGACTTTACCATATCTAAATCAAAGAAGAAATCAATTAAACCTAACATGACACCTTTCAAATGCAATGTAACCTTCAATTGAGACATCAACTATGAAACCAATGGTTAATATCAACATATATCAGCACATAACACCAATTAAACAGTACAAACCAACATTTGAACCAATGTAACCATTAACCAAGACACTATCTATGAATCAGTGTGTACAATAACATATACCAACATATAACACAAATCTTTATACCAATGTTTATATCAAAAATCGTTGGACCATCTCATCTATTAACAAGGGATTAACTCTGAGAGAGACCCGAAAATTACTGAACCCAAGAGCTACAAGTCTACTAACAAAAATAGGACACCAAAAAATAAATCCTAGTTATGAAGAAAACATATTTAAAAAAAAAAAAAAAAGAAGAACAACCAACATTAAGACCAACATCACACTGTAAACCAATATAACAAACAACATGAGAAATCAATGATAAAATCAATTTTTATATCAAATAGATATCAAGACACACACCAAATTGTGAACCAATAAATATACCAACAATTTCTCCATGTTTCTCTATGGGTTCTATCAACATGTGTTCTATCAATCTAGTACCAGAAAAACAACACCAAAAAACAAACCATAGGAATAAAAATATTAAGAAAACGTTGTATAAAATATAAATTTTGTATTAAAAAATACAGGAAAAAAATTAGGAAAATCAAATATACAACATGTGCAATTTAATTTCATTTTCACAATGATCGCATCTAATAAATGTTGGAGAGAAATAAAAGTGCAACTCATTAAATGCTAATGAAAATTCCTTACTTTTCTTATCTTTTTTTTCTTCCTCTTTTCTCATAAATAATAAGACTAATAGGACAATTGCCATTAATTATGTCCTTTCCACACATTTTCCCTCGTCACTTTTATTTTTCATTTTTTTATATGTTCTGGGTTCCACAAATGACCACTTTTGAAAACTAAATATAGATATTTGTTTGTAAATAATAATTGTGAGGCCAAATATGTAATATTCACTTTAAAAATGAACAGGGAAATTTTTTGCACTTTAAATCAAGAAAGTATTTAGTTAAGTCATAAGAAAAAGCCAATCACTAATCAGTCTTATATGTGACTTAAGCACCAATCAATATATGCTTCATTTAGAATTTGAAATTCAAATTTTAAAATATGACTTACCGTAAATATTAATTATTTTGATAAATAATAAATCAAAAGAATCAAAACACGAAGAGGGGTTTATACTTAAGATAAGAGATTGTTAAGAGGATATTTAAGCTAATTGGAATTGATTAAAAAATATGAATTGTTGTACTAATGTATATGGATATATAGGGATAAACAAAATTCGATTTTAAATCGAACAAAACCACAATTGAGTCAACAAATTGGAAAAAGAATTGAACTATTGATTTGGTTTGACATATTTTAATATTAAAAAAATTAATAATATTTAGGTTAGTTTGATTTTAACTTTAAAAAAATTAATCGAAGATCAAATCAATCTATGTAAAAGTATATACTTTGCTATAATTTATAAATATTTTTTATGCTTTTTCACAATTTTTATCTTTTATCATTTTATTTCAAGCTTGAGACTTAGAATTTTAATGATCTAGTAAATGTCATGGTCCATAAATATTATTAACTCTAATAAAGCTAAAATCAATACTAACACTTTTAAAAAAAATTTAGTACTAATAATGACAATAATATTGAATGTTTGTTCTTTAGTTTTACATTAATTTAGACAAGTAAGATACATAATCTAATTTTAGTTTTTCTTTAATGTTTAGTCACGTAGTTAAGTAGAATTATTTTAGGATGATTTAGTATTTTTATATTATCATTGTTTTCATTAAACTTGTTAACTTAATATATTTGTTTTATGTATTTCATTATTGAATATTTTAGTACATCATTCATCTCATATTTTGTGTTATTTTCTTAAGAAACATCTTAGATAGTTATATTTTGGTAGGATTAAAATAAATATTTGAAACAAATTAATTTTATATTTGTATGAATACTTTACCAAAAAATTTAAAAAAAAATTCAAAAACGCGAGAAATCCGAGAAAAATTGAGGTCAAGAAATTTGACTTTTTATAGGTTTGATTTGGTTTACAGATTCAAAAATCCAACACAAATAATTTTATTTGATATTTAAAATTTTGAACAATCGATCCATGAACACCCCAATAGATACACACACCTGTTCATAGTAATACATGCTATATACATGGTTATATATTACTTATACATTATCGATATATTATATATACATGCAACCATTTAGTTGAAAAGAATTTCGACTGACTATACATTTAAATAAGAACTTAAGTATATTCTCAACGTGCTTTGCCATATGCGGGCCTATTCCTTTCTTTTTTGTTGATGAAATATGTGATTTTTTGATACTGTGTGATTTGAATATTCCAAGACATCTATGATCATCACATTTAAAAAAAATTTAAATTATTTTTTAATGGAAGAAGATTACTTGAAAAGAAATCAAATCTTCACCAACAAAGTGAAAATTCATATAGTCAACCAACTGATCTAGTCAAATCCATCATGAAAAAAAAAACTTAAACTATTAGAAAGATGATACTTTTTTATTTAATTATATTCTCAACAATTATTTTCTATCCCCCGTCTTTATTTACATTATATTCACAAACATTTTACAACACCAAAACGATGTTTTCGAGTTGACCAAAAAACATAACATTGCATAAATTTTTTTGGTACGAGAAAAGCGTAGCATTATTGCATGCCTAGTGGGAAGGCATATTGCACCAAGTTCCATATATATGTGCCTATGCAGCTTGCACCAGAGTGACTTGTCAAAACTCAACAGTTTTAGCATGATCGCTAGGGTGAATTCATCATATATACTTGGATAATTCCTTCAAGTTCTTTTTTATTTTTATGATTTCCATGACATTCTTCGTATTGTCTTGAAATTAAATGTAATATAACGAAACCTCTCTATATATAACAACTTCTCATGATAATAATAACAGCCAAATATTTTTCGAAACATCTCATAATAATTTTTTGATCTATAACAAAAATAACCATGTTTGTAACAATATGGTAGCCCTTTGTAAAAATCCCTCATCTATATATATAACAACTAGGGGTAGCTCTATGCCTCACAAATGAGTGTCACCAGGGGCGGACCCACGTGTTGGGTTCCGGGTGCTCGAGCACCCACTGACCCCGAAAACTTTTTTGTGTATCCATATAGAAAATCTGAACAAATGGTATAAGTATAATGTTAAGCACCCACTAAACAAGAAGTTCTATGGGCGCAGTGGTTGTTAATTTGAAAAAATGACTTTGACTTTCGAAAATCTAATTTAATACTTAACTAATTTAAGTACAAATTAAATTCCCGAAAATTAAAAGTGTCGCTACATAATTTTAAAGATAATTAGGAAACCAATAAAATATTTAAAAAGACTTAACCGAATTTTTTTTTTAAAAATACTAAAGAAAGGGTTCGGGTTCAATTTCTATCTCGAGAAGAAGTTAACCACTCAAAATGCCCGCTAACTTGTGATTGACCGACATTTGGGAAGTTTGACTAATTTTTAAAGATTGACTAAGTTGAAAAAATCGACTAAATTTGAACTATTTTGCAAGAGTTTTACCAAAATGAACTATAATAATAATTCTAACACTAAGAAAATCACTAAAATGAAAATTAACATAAATGAAGACAAGGTTGGAGAAATAATTATATTAATAATAAGAGAAATAATACTATCAAGTAAAATGTTAAAGTTAGTATCAAACAAATAACAAGTAATACAAATAAAAAGTACACTAAAACAGACACATAAAAGTAATTGGGCCTGGCAGGCCCAAGTTCAAACACCTGCCCTAATTCTAGCATTTGGGCCTGCCCGACACTAAAAAAAATTGTTGCTGCCTTTGGGCCTGGCCCATCTCCTGGTATATCAGTGTATATCAATGTAATATATTAATTTTATGCCTCCAAAACCTATACATCAATTCTTGGGTCATACGTGTTGCTTCCCTGCTAAAAAATGAGCTTTTGGCCCACTGATTGTATACATCTGTATATCAATGTATACTAATATATACACATTGATTTTAGCCTTCAAAAAACCTATATTTCAGCTTCTTTCTGTGAATTGGAGCTGACTCGAGAGGAAATTTTGCGTTGACTCAACCCGAGAGGATGCGAGGAGGTGGAGTCCAAAATGGACTCAGATTGGATTTACATGAAACAAAAAGGGAAAAAATAAAGATTAAGGTCCATACGTGAAATAAAACTTTCAACAAGTAGATCAAGTATTTCATGCTTAATCAAGTATTAATAGCAGCTGTAAAAAAAAAACGAAAAAGACACGTATGGGAAGTCACGCAACCAAAAACTTTCTAAAGTAAGAATCATCCCTCATGAAAAGATAATTTCCCAACAACACATGAATGAAAATCAATCAAGGAATCAAGAAATGAGATTTATTTCAAGAACACATTTTTAATAGAGATAATTGATGACTTAGTTCTAGGAAAGGAGAATAGGAAATAGAACCAAAGCTTTAAGTATCCAAGAAGGACAACAGTTCTTCATCAAAGGTATATATTGAGAAACTGAAGACATTTGCATCCCTTAATGATATGAGTTCACATAAAATATAAACTGGGATACATAATCTGGAAATCCACAAGTCGAAATGAATTGTCACCTAAAAATATTCAAGTGCTCAATCAAAGCACATCAACTTAGAACAGGGATAATGTACTTGAGAATTAACTAATCTTTAGGAATTAGAACAAACACAGTAACATAAGTCCACAGAAAATATTCTTTAAACAGTAAGATCTTAACTAGACCCGTTTACACTGAGCTAATCACAAGAAGTTATCTCAATTAACGAACTTTCTTAGCATAAACATTCATATGACAAAAAATCAGCTAACCATTCCATAATATCACGTTCCAACAACTAAAGAAAAGAACCAGTTAACTACCATGACTGGAGATATATGTATAAACAAGCTTCTGGAGGAGGAAAGTTAACACAACATAGACCCTAATAGGCTGATTCGGTCACTTTTATTCATAAAATGCCAGCTCAAGATAATACGAACTGAAACATCCCAAACATGACGGTGAAGACAATATCCAAATTAAGTTGGAGCAAGCAAAGGAAACAGTTGAAACAAACCATGATAGTGATGAGAACTATGTATAACAACGTGTATACCTCCTCTCTCCTCTCTGTTTTTCCATTGACAAAGAAGATGGGGAATGTCAACAATAATAAAAACATACTGGACTGATCTCCAAATGTTAACACATAACGAGTACGAGTAAAATCTAAAGAAAACATGAACTATCTAATCACAGGAAGAACTAAAGGCTTCAATTGAAATCCTAAAAAAAAATTATATACGAAGAATTCCAGGTATATGGCCATGAACGTTTAAACTTTGAAACCAAAAGGGGTTTATTGAGACAAAGTGAAACAACTTAAGCCAGGAAGATTTTCAATATCATGCTAGCTCGAGATTTAGAAAACAACCTAGCTTATATAACATAAAGCTCAGATTTTGAGAGGAACCATACAAAGCCAGAAAACAAATGACTCCTACAACATATTAAATGACCTGTATTCTCGAGGCAGAATGAATGCAATTTAAGGATATGAAACAGACACCCAAAAACAAGCTATAACCTGCTTAACTTTTAACACTAATAGACAAGTTGAACTCAAGAACGAACTAGAGAAGCAACGAATTTTGAAATAGATAAGCATATTTGGGACAAAAACAGAGAAGGAAATTAACTTAAAAGACCAACCAAAATCTCATCTTCACATCTAGGTAAGTAGATAACCTATAGAAGCAAATACAATCCGAAGAAAACTAAAACAAAATGACAAACAAATAGCTCGAGATATTCACATGCTTAGCAGTGGAGGGACTGAAGCGGATATGCAAGATAAGAATAAATTTGAACTCTATCATGGGTTTACAGGCTATCTCAGAATAGCACAAACAACCCCATATCAGAGACTTGAACTCTCGAAACAAAGAAATAAAAAGTGAGCTATCTTAAAATGTAATAATATACAACAAGAAATTTCAGTGACTATGTTAAATCAGAATGTACTCCAGACATCGATTAAGACAACAAATGGGACACTATATGCTCTCAACTCAGCCATCCAGGCAGAAATAAACAAAACGATTCCATTCATGACTACACCCATGTTCAAGCAGAAAGCAAAATGGATAAGACGAGGAGTATTACCAGTATCGGAGCAGTAAACTGAGATGACGTCAAGCTTGAAGAAGACTTTCCACAACCAAAGAGTTGCACCCTCGAACCTCCTTGCTTCCTTAATGAATCCTCCTAGCTTTTACTATTGGAAGATTAGATGGAGAGGTTGTTGAGAAATTGAGTGGAGAAGAAAGCTTATTATTGTTTATTCCGTAACTGAGATGAATACAAGTGTGTGTTTATATATACACATCTAACTCCTATGTTATTATCATGTATCTTCTTCCCATGGGATTAATACCAAAAAACTAATCCTAACTAACAACTAATTAACTGAAAATAACTAATTAGTTAATCTGCTACTAATCTGCTAACTAATCTGCTATCTCTCTAATACTCCCCTCAAGCTGGATGTATTGAAGAGACTCAATAATCCAAGCTTGTTTAGTAAGAAGTCATATTGTGTTCTTCCTAATGCTTTGGTAAGCAAGTCAGCCTGCTGATCCTTAGTGTTGATATAGATAGTCTTGATAAGCCCCTTCTGGATCTTTTCTCTAATGAAATGGCAATCTATCTCTATGTTTTTTGTATGTTTATGAAACACTGGATTGACAACAATCTGCAATGCTGATTTGTTGTCACAGTAGATGAATGCTGGCTCTATCAACTTTACACCCAACTCCTTGAACAGACTTGTGACTCATACAATTTCAGCTGTTAATGTATCTAAGCTTCTGTACTCTGCCTCTGTGGAACTCCTAGACACTGTGTGTTGCTTCTTTGATTTTCAGGAAATAAGAGAATCACCAAATTTCAGGACAAAACCAATGACTGATCTTCTTGTGCTTGGGTATGCAGCCCAATTGCATCACAGTATCCACTTAACTGAGGTTTTTGATTGGAGATCATGAGCAATCCCTTTCCAGGTTCTAACTTGATATATTTGATCACTCTTAATGCAGCTTTTTAATGTGATACCTTAGGTTTTTGCAAGAACTGGCTTAGTGACTGAACTGCAAAGGCCATGTCTGGTCCTGTAATGGTGAGATAGAGCAGTTTGCCAACCAATCTTTGATACCTTGGAATGTCCTCATATAAAGTGTCTGGATTAAATTCAACACTAGTCAGTTTTTTATTACATTCCAGTGGTGTCATGTTCGGCTTAGCATTCCTTAATCCTGCTTCAGCTATTAATTCAAGTGCATATTTCCTTTGATTCATCACAATATCTTTATTGGACCTCATAAATTCAATGCCCAAGAAGTATTTTGGTTCACCCAAGTCCTTGATCTTGAAGTGACTGTGTAAAATATATTTGGTCTCTTCTATCAACCTTACATCATTCCCTATGAGCAACAAATCATCAACATATATCAAGACTATCACCTGTCCACCACTCCTTTTCTTTGTGAACAAAGAGTAATCTAGATAGCTCTGTGAATAGCCTGAACTTAACAGTGCTTCAGTTAACTTGGCATTCTATTGCCTTGAAGCCTGCTTAAGTCCATATAGAGATTTTACCAGCTTGCATACAAGATTCTTATCCTTCTCAGTGCTATAGAACCCCTTAGGTAGTTCCATATATACCTCTTCAAGCAGATCCCCTTGTAGAAATGCATTGAAAACACCCATTTGAAAGATGTTCAATTCTGAGTAGCAGCCAATGCTATAATGGATCTAACTGTTGTCATTTTTACTACTGGAGCGAATGCCTCTTGGTAGTTAATCCCCCTCAGTATGGCTGTATCCCTTGGCCACTAGTCTAGCTTTAAATCTATCAATCTGACCAACATCTTGGTATTTAATCTTGAACACCTATTTGCAACCAACAATATTTTTCCCTTCAGGTAGTTCAACTATTTCCCGGGTTCCATTTTCTTCCAGAGCCTATACTTCCTGCTGCATAGCGTGTATCTATCTGTTGTCTTTGATTGCTTCCTCAAAGGTCCTTGGCTCAACCTCTATGGAAAACATAGATAAGTCGGCTTTATACTTGGATGATATGTTGTCATAAGATACATAGTTATTCTGAGAGTGATGATGAGATCGGGTTGTCTAAGTCACATAATCTTTCATCCAAATAAGTGGATGAGGAGTTCTGGTAGATTTCCTGGCTGTAACTTCCTCAGTTCTTCCAGGTACCAACTCAGCTGCAGTAATGACATTATCAGACTGAGTAGCAGGTCCTTCATTGGGCTGAACAACAGGTCCTTCATCAGAGGTAACCTTTAGTACCACTTGTAGGGACCGTGCGTACCCGCACCCCAGTCCCACATTAGTATGATATTGTCCGCTTTGGGCCAAGCCCTCACGGATTTGTTTTTGGACATCTCCCAAAAGGCCTCTAGTCCTGGTAGAGCATCATTCATGACCATGGGATCACTCTCCAAGTTTGTATCATCTGCAGGAATAGGCACATATAGCTCTCTATCTTTATCACATATAGAAAAGTCATCTGATAATACAACTGGCTCAGTAGGAAATAAAGGCTTCTGTCTGTTGAGTACCTCTTTGAAAGGAAACACATCTTCCTTGACAACAATATCTCTGTTGATGATGAGCTTTCTTTGAGACAGAATATATAGTAAATACCTTTTCTGAGTTGGTGAATATCCCATTAGTGCACAAGCTTCAGCTCTAGGAGAAAACTTGTCTTGTTTGATCACCTTGGTTGCATAGCACAAGCAACCTATAGTTCTTAAGTGATCAATATTTGCTTTGTGTCCATGAAACTGCTCATAAGGAGATTTTCCCTTTAGAACTGGAGTAGGAAGTCTATTGATCAAAGAGAAAGCAGATAACACACATTCTCCTCAAAATCTGATAGGAATGTTTCTCTGAAATCTGATTGCTCTAGCTACCTCAAGTATACGCCTGTGTTTTCTCTCAACCACTCCATTTTATTATGGAGTATATAGACAACTACTTTCATGAGCAATACCAAGAGATTTCAGCAGATTATAACATTCACTATTAAAGAACTCAGTCCCATTATCAGTCCTTATCTTCTTAATATGCCTATTAAATTGAGTTTTCACTAATGTCAAAAAAAATTTCAACACTGAAAACATATCATTTTTCAATTTCAGTATATATAACCAACACATTCTTGAATGATCATCAACTATGGTTAGAAAAAATCTGAAACCATTATGAGTAGCAATCCTATAAGGTCCCCACACATCCAGATGAATCAAATCAAAAATAGCTAGTGCTCTAGACATACTCAAGTGAAAAGGCAATCTAGTCTGTTTGGCAAGTGGACAAAAAGAACACTTACTACATTCAACATTGTCACTGAAATTTTTATCTAAGAATAGATGTTGTAACACTTTTATAGAAGAATGTCCTAGTCTATTGTGCCATAGCAGCTTGTCTGTATTGGAGTACTGTGTCATCAACACTGTTTGATTCCCTTTGCTCTCTTCACATTGTAATGCAGCAGGGAGATAGTATAGTCCATCAATTTCCTTACCAATCCCCTTCACCTTTCCATTGGAGAGGTCCTGAAGCATAAAAAACTCAGGCAAAAAAATAACTAAGCAATTTAGTTGCCTTATCAATTTAAACATTGAAAGTACGTTATGCTTGAATGCATGTACCACCAGTATATTATCTAATACACTTCCATCACCTGTGCTGCAACAACCAGTGTGTGATACTTGTACAGCCTCACCATAGGGTAAATGCACCATTTTATTGACATATCTAGATGCATGACAAAGCTTATCCAGTTTGTATGTCATATGACAAGTAGCACCTGAGTCAACTATCCAATTTT
The DNA here is from genome assembly GCA_011800125.2 of Solanum clarkiae. Classification (NCBI taxonomy): domain Eukaryota; kingdom Viridiplantae; phylum Streptophyta; class Magnoliopsida; order Solanales; family Solanaceae; genus Solanum; species Solanum clarkiae. Next base: position 12,850 of record JAABOM020040540.1, read on the forward strand.
CCTTTCCTTTTCAATCTTGATCTATGTGTTATCATTACACACAGATAAAGCATTAAATATGGTGATCATACCTGCCATGTTTGTCATGTTGTCTAGTTCCTGGCTTGAGCTTGAGCTTATTTCTTCCCTTTCCAACATATGTAGGATCCTACTGTACTGTCTTGGAGTAAAGGTGGGCTGTGTGGACATGATTGGACCAGACTCAATGCTTTTTCCTTTCATCGTAGGAGCAACAAGATCAAAATCATCCCCCAATTTCATTTCATTTTTTGTGGTAGCTACATGATTCACTATATCTTGATGTCTGTTATTCTGCATCATGTTGGTTGATACTGATCCTGATTTCTTCTTAAATTTCCAGTCAGAAGGATATCTATATAACTTATAACAATTCCCCCTCACATGACCTTGAAACTTACAATAATCACAAATTTGATCCCAATTCTTTTTCCTGGACTGAAGTTTCTTAGGAAAGTTCCCTTTCCCTGCACATAAAGCCATCTATTCTGGTATGTTGCTTCCTATGTGAGAATTAACAGTCAATCTTTGGCCTTCCTCTGCCATAGTTATTGCATAAGCCTTTCCAACACTAGGTAAAGAACTTATCATTAGGATTTGGCTACGAGCATAAGCATACACCTCATTTAATCCCATTAGAAAGGCAAATAACCTCAAGCATGCTAGATGATCAATATAAGTTCTGGATTTATCACAACTACATGAAGGTGGTGGAACAAGTGCATCAAATTCATCCCAGAGTAACCTCAGCCTTGAAAAATAAGCAGAAACTGACATGTTACCTTGGCTCATTGTGCAAATTTTCCTATGTAGCTGATAACCTCTAGATCTATCGACTTTGTGAATCTCTCCTTCAAATCAGCCCACACAATTGCTGCATCTGTTGCATAGATAATGCTACTGAGGAGTTCCTTCGACATAGTTTTCATAATCCAGGCGAGCACAAAAACGTTACATTTTTCCCATTGTTCCGTCATTTCTCCTTTATAATCACTCCTTCTGCAAATTCCAAGCACAAAACCCCAGCTTACTCTTAGCTTGGAGATTAATCAACATGGATCTGCTCTATATGAGTAGTTTTTCGTCCCTGTGAGCTACACGATAGTGAGGATACATCCCGGAGTGTCTGAATTGTGGAGATAGAGTGGGTGATTTCGCTTCCTCTCCATCTGATCAAGGGTTTGGACTGCACCGACATTACTGGCAGTGACATTAGCTGCAGAATCTGCCATTGATCTAAACTAATTTCTCTTGAAGAAATTGTTAATCGGTTAAATCAATCTTTGATTCTAAGCTCTGATACCATATTGAAAGATTGGATGGAGAGGTTGTTGAGAAATTGAGTGGAGAAGAAAGTTTATTCTTGTGTATTATGTAACTGAGATGAATACAAATGTGTGTTTATATATGCACAGCTAACTCCTATGTTATTATCATGTACCTTTTTCCCATGGGATTAATACTCAAAAACCAATCCTAACTAACTAATGACTAATTAACTGAAAATAACGAATTAGTTAATCTGCTACTAATCTGCTAACTAATCTGCTATCTCTTTAATATTTATAACCTCGAAAATGAATGATTTCTTCAAGAATTTCTTAGAAATTTTAGGTTTTTTTTGGGTCATGAACGACTGTGAGATTTTTAGGGTTTTTAGAACGACCAAAGGCTGTGAGATTTTAGGTTTTCTAGATGATTTTCCCGGCCCCCCAACAATGAAGAATAAGGGATATATATACTTGATTTTAGGGCTTCGAATCGGAGGGAAAAATCTGAAATTGAGACTGAAATTCCATTTGAAATTCAAATCCCTAGCCTATAGGGATAACCACGCGTCTCAAATCTTAGCCATTGATTTCGAATCAAGGATCATCAACGGGTTGATACACCGATACCTCACCATTTCCTCCAAAGACTCGTGTATGGTCGTACGAGGGTAAAGGAAGAGAGGGACAGTGTGCACAGAGAAATGAAGGGGAACTTTGGGGTTGGATTTGACAATTTTTGGGTTGTTGGTTCGATGAAGGAGAAGGGGAAAGGGAGAGGTAATGCACATGTTGAGGGAAATGAGGAGAAAAAAGGGAAAATTGGGGGCGTGTGGGCCCCATGCATAGTATGTATATTGTAAGATATGTGAGATGTATGTGTATATGCTGAAATGATAAGGATTTGAGCTGGGTATTGAATTGGGCCTTACTGATTTTGGGCCAAAATTGGTCCATTATGAAAGCTGAAAAATGGGTTCAAGGGGGTAAGAGTAATTTGATTTATACATTGGCCAATTTGATTGCAATTTTGGCCAATTAAATATAGTCAATTTGAATTCGATTGACTAATTTGACTATATGATGAATTAATACAAATCAACTCAAGAGCTTTTGATATTATCAATCTGAAATAATCAACTTAATTCCGAAATAATACCTCTTCAAATAAATGACATTTATTATATATAAAAAATTTTCGTATTTTGAAAATCAATTATTTCAAATTGTCAAAATAAAAAAGTTCCATAATTAATTCGTATTATGGAGGGTAAAAATTGGGTGTCAACAGTGGTCTCCATGTCTTCTTAAGGTTCAGGATGAGTTGTCAGACCCGGGTTCGAACTCTACTTGAAACAATTTTTTTTCCTTTGAGCATCCACAGTCCAGGAATCCTAGATCCGCCACTGAGTGTCACACTTTCAACATTCCAACAAATTCTAAACCTGATTCACTTTGTCATTTTTAAAACACCTCATACTTTTCAGCAAGCCAACAAAACACATTAAATTTTCAGCAAGCCAACAGAACACATTAAAAAATGACGTTTGAAGTCATATTATTTTATTATTATTTTTTATTTGTTTGTTTGTTTTAATCAAACTATGATTTTTAAAATCTGTTTCAAAAAAAGAAGACGAAATTAACTACTTCAATTTTTGACGTATTGCATTACTGCATAGGGCATAAAACTGAGAAAAACAAATGTCGTTTCCATATCTTTAACATTCAAAGTTTTGGAAAATATATTTAAATAAAATCAAGTCCTTTTATCAATCCTTTTAGGTTACGTTGTAGCTTTCTTCTTTTTATTTTCTCTTTCAAGTCACATACATGATAATTAAAGATGAAAGGGATGTAGATACTTTATTTTGCTTTATGCTTCCATATTAAAAAAAAAAAAAAGGTTGTGATTCACAATCCCATAATTAACGTTACGTTCTTGCATGGAAGTCACATTGAGAATAATGATGCTTTACATATTTGGAAATTTAAATTAGTATGCCAACTTCCAGATTTAGTATGCAATCAATTATGAGTATTGTAATAACTTAAGGTAACGTTACCAATGGATCATTAAAAACAATCCTAGGAATATATTTCAGTCGGTATCCAATACGGTATGTACTCCCATACGAATATTAAAAGGATAAATTTTACTTAAACTCAATCCTCTAATTCTTCCCCCTTTATTTTTCCATCAATCATTGTTATTTCTTGGTGTGAGTCCAATTTGAAAATAATATAATGTGTCATCTGTTTGTGTGTTGGCCTGTTGGGAGAGTATGCGTGTGTTTGTGTGTCATTTGTGTGTGTCTGATTTGGGAGGGTCAGGGGCATGTGTATGTGAAGAGAATTCACAGGCGACGTAGATGACGAATTGAAAAGAGAAAAAAGGAGAAAGATTTGTGAAGAAGCTCCAAG
>JAABOM020040551.1:0-16558 GCA_011800125.2 Solanum clarkiae
ATACATTGAAACCCCTTATCAAATCTCATAATAGATCATAGATTCATAGCTTAAAACATAGTTAAACAGTCAACATTTTATGAAACCCCAACATAGTTTATACTCGAGTTCATAATAGGTGGTACCCATAGATAATTCAACTTGAAAACATGCAGTTTACATAAAGAGGAAGGTTGGGGACCATGGGTGAAAGGACCCAATGGTTGAAACGACATACCTCAACTTTGGGGTTTTCGCTCGATGAAGATTTGAATGAGAACTTGAATCTTGAATTAAACTCTTGAGATCCGAAAATGAGTTTGGGACACTTAAATTTTCATGAAATACTTGGCTAAGTATTAGAATGGCTTTGGAGAGTGTCTTGAGTGATATGGAGTTAAAAAATAACTAAGTATCAGTGTTTTTTACATAGGAGGGATGGGACCAAGACCCCAAAGCCTTAGGATAAAATAGTGAAACTGGTAAAAAAAATACACATCTTCGCGCCCCTGGCGCATCGCGCCTTAGGCGTGGATCGACACTAGATAAGAATACAACAACAACAACAACAACATTACCCTAATGCCTCAAAGGCTCTCGCCCATTGCGGGGTAAGGGGGCTCGGATGTACGCAGCCTGACCCCTATGTTTAAAACATAGCGCGACTGTTTCCAGATGACCCATCATGAGCGTCGAAAGTTGCATTAACTAACTGCTACTTCATAATTGAAAGAAGCGCAGACAATTTAAAGAGCTATTTTGCTTTATTCCATCATACCCCAAATCCAAAAAATCTGAATCTTTGGCTCCATACGAGATTGATGGAATTAGATAAGAATATTTTTGGAAAAATGAAATTTTGAGACGATTGCTCTAAAATCGGGGTTATACCCACTTCCCACTCAATTTTGCCCCCTCCCCGATCACTATTATGAAGTCGGATTTTTGATTTCATGCATGGAATTTGAGATATATGGAGATTATAATTTTGGAAATTTTTGAGGCATATTTTCGGGCACTTTTTTGGGCATTTCAAGAAGAGATAAAAGAAAAGAAGGGAACGCAAAAAGTGAAAGGGCCAAGACATTTGAAAAGCCTTAAGAACATTGGTGAGTGTGCATGCTCAATGACACTTAACCACACTACCTATTACGATCCGCGTTGAGCCAAGCATGCCAGGGACCACCCTTTTCCACAGTGAGCTTACCTTGCCTTCCGCTCTAAAGTGTGGTGAAACTAACCATCACCAATTGGAATCGATAATTGGCCAATTGGATATTTTGTTCGCCAAATTTGAAAGCACCTCCAGAGTTACCACTCGACCCAAAGTGCGGTCAACCTGATGATTGCTAATATATCTCGACGATACGCCAAGTAGTCCCTCTTGATTGCCCTTATCATCTTACTATTGCAGTAAAATACTCACCTTCGGTTACCTCCCAAGCAGTGCCTTAGTTAATTCCATGGCACAATGTCGTTCCTCTTTACTTCAATTTATCGCCGACTAGCCTATTATTGAATTTACCCTAGGATCATATCCCGATTTCAAAGCTTCGCATATTTTGAAAACAACCTCGTCATCATTCACTCTAGCTTTCAAATCTCTACTCTCAACATTAACCATAGCTTGCCTGGTAGCTAAGAATGCCCTCTTAATAATGATTGGCACATCCATTTCCACCTCGCAATCCAAAATCACAGAATCTGCGAGAAGGATAAATTTATCTACCTTTACCAATACGTCGTGTAGAATTCCCATAGGTCCTATGATAGACCTATCATCCATGAGCAGATGCATTATAATCAGTGAAGGTGCTTCAAAACCTAGTTCCTCAAAAATAGCAAAGGGCATGAGTTTATGCTTTCCCATAAAGCATAAAGAGCTTTATTGAACTTTGAGGCTCCTATTGTGCATGGAATTATGAATGCCCCTGGGTCTTCCTTCTTTGTCATGAGCTTGTGAGTTAGGATTGCATTGATGTATTGAGACACTTCAATTATCTCACATTCAAGCGCCCTCTTCTTTGTCACAAATTCTTTTATGAACCTAACATATCTAGGCATTTTAATTAATTTCTCCACAAGGGGAACATTTATTGACAAAGAAGTGAACATAGAAGAAAACTTTTGAAACTTAGCGTCCTTGATGATGCCAAGTTACACCTCCATTTAGAGGATAAACCGGTCATTAACAAGATATAAAACCTAACCAAGGTGAGGGTCGAACCCAAGAGAATATGTAGACTAAAAGAAAATTCATCAATAACCAATTCAAGTGACTAACCAACTCAATTCCCCGAAGAGGGGTAGGGGTTTGAATTGTTCAACAAGAAAATAAACTAAACTAACTATCACAAGAAACAATCAATAATGGAGAGCAATTAGGGTATTGTGTTCCCCATGATTAACCAACTTAGTATCCCTAGATAAACTAATTCATATATAGTATATAGCATGCAGGACGGTAATTCAGGTTCACCAAACCCTTTCGTCTAAGTGAGAGGTGAATTTCACTATGTGACTTAGCCCATCTCCATAATGTATAATACTAACCATTTCTTATAAGTCCCAGTCAAGCTCTCGTTGGCCCAGTTCGATTGATCAGACAAGAATATATCGAATCCTATTAATCAATCTGCTTTCTTATAAATAACTACCTTAATCGAGAAAGTAACACTAAGCAGGTTCTAATGTTGGTCACCATCAGAAAACATGCAAAATGAGAAGAATTTATTAATACATATATATACTGAATCAAATAATCGCAAAATATCCGGGTCTATTTTGTTAGATCTTCATTGTTCCCACAACCCCAGTTGTAGATTTAGCCACTCATTCTATGGGTAGGTGAAGAAATTATGAATTGAGAAAATATAATTAAACACTTACCCAATTGTATTGAGAATCAAGCAAATCCAAAATTGATTGAGAATCAAAAGATTGAAGATCAAATTAATTCACAAGTGTATTCTCCTCCAAGTATTGAGGTCTCCAAGTACAAAACCCTAAAAGTACTCCCCAATGAAGTTCTATACTGTATTGTACTATTTATAGTAATTATAATTAAGTCCTAAAAAAAAGAAAAACTAGTCGGCAGACTCTATGAAAGGTATTTACAACTCGTAGTGTCTTCTATGAGTCGTAATCGGAGTCTTGTATTTAGCATCTTGAGATGTTGGAGTTCTCTTCTATGAACCATATTCGTGACTCGTAAACTAATTCATGACTCGCACTTCAGATGCATAGGCTTTAACTACTTCAACTCATCCCTCTCTAGAAATCTTCACAAAACCTATCTATATGACTTGTAGAATGCTCTACGCTCGTGGACGTGAACTTCAGAGCTCATCCTTCACTAGAATGTCTCACGAAATTACCTCTACAAACCCATAGACTACTCTACGATTCGTAGAGGGTCTCGTAAATCACCAAAAAATAGAAAACTCTGCAATTTTGCCCCAAAGTCATGTCAACCTTCTTTCCTATAAAACTAAATATAAAAGCACATAAAAACTATAAATATAGTAGTGGGAACACACAAAGTCCTATGTTTTATGTATCAAAAGTGTTGTATTTTGACAGCACATCAACACCCTCAACTTAAAATTGTTGGTTGTCCTCAAGCGATGATCCAATCTATATAGACAATACATAACCCACAGACCTCAGCTCAATGGCATACATCACATATAAATCAAACTCGAGTACCCACACCAACTTTTCAAAACAAGATCAGATAGCTATTTAGAAAGCCAAAGCATACTGGTGCATGTGATAATAGAACTATGACAAGCAAGGGAATCTCGAGAGTCCATAATCACTGACAAGTCAAATGCTAACAATGCAATGCAAGTTCCCTCACAAAAAGGAGTCCTATTTTGACACTCACTGATGATTTCATATTTAACTTAGGGATTGTGCAGAAATACGCACCATCACAAAAGATATTCATGCATGATGACTAATACCATAAGCTTTCCCTTATACTTATGACTTAGACCTTTAACTAACTGGACTAGGATCACTTTAGGACTTTCTAGTCTTGTGACGAAGGGTCTGGGAGCTTTGGTATGATATTACGGAAAAATAGTGAATAAAGGCCCTCCTTGGAACCACATTTTTCAAAATTTTTGCCTCACAAACTCAACTATTTTCACCTTAGAAACGCCCAAAAATGCCCCAAAAATGTGGTTCAAAAATATTCATAATCATAATTTCCATATATCTCAAAATCTGTTCATCATATCAAAAATCCAATTTCATATTCTCAAACAAGGGGCGAAATTGTGTGGGAAATGGGTATAACCCCGATTTTAGAGGACCCGTAGTGAAAAATAATTTTCAAAAAAATTTAAATTACAGTAGCCATCCGCGCCCTAGCCACGATGCACCAGGGAGCAGATCAGTGTTGGATTGCCCTTCATGATGGCGCGATATGGATCACTACAGTTTTTCCTTGATTTTCTATTTCGGCCCAAGGGCCTAGGGGTCATAGCACCATTCCCACTTATACATGGAAACAACTATACTTAGCCATTTTTCAACTAGTCATTTTTCAACTCTATATTACTCAAGACCCTCTCAAAATCCTCGCCAAGACTTAACCAAATATTCCATCCAAATTCAAGTGTCCTAAGCTTAATTCTAGATCTCAAAAACTCCATTCAAGATTCAAGTCCCCTTCAAGTATACATCAACTAAACTCAAGTTTGAGGTATGTGAGTTTCATCCATTGGTTCCTTTCACCCATGAGCGCAATCTCCCCTTTTATGAAAAGTGTATGTTTCAAAGTTGTATCTTCCATGGGTATCTTTTATAATGGATTTTGATTATAAATTATTGGGATTTTATGAAACATTGATTGAATATGCATATTTGTCTATTTCAAGTTATACTGTGAATTGGTTTTGTCTATTGAAACTATGCATGTTTTGAGCTATGAAATTATGATCTATTATGAGATTTGATGATGGATTTCAAGGTATCTTACATAAGGGTTTTACTGTACGTTGGTGAGTTGATTTACTTACTATATGTTGGTGGGTTGATTTACGTTGAGTTTTGTCATATTATTTCACTCTTAAATTGCATGATTTTGAACTAGCATTACACACCCACCAAGTATTCGATAAAATGTCTTGACAAGGTTTCTTAAGTTATTGATGGTATATTACATGGTTTACAAGTCAAGTGGATTTATGATTATTAAGGGCTTGCATGTACGCATTAAATCCATGAAAAGTATATATAGTGTTGCAATTGACCATACCTCGTTGGGAGGGGGGGGGTAACATGCCCAATCACCTTGTGGAGGGGGTGACATGCCTCAACCACCATTTTTTATACTACTATTTTGTGGGGTAGATACCTCGACCACCTTGTTGGGGGTGACATGCCCATACTGCCATGTTGAGGGGTAGATACCTCGACTACCTTGTTGAGGGTTTACATACCCATACCACCATGTTAAGTGGTGGATATCTCAATTACCTTCCAATGGGTGACATGACTTGAATTCTAAGTAGTAGTTGCTTGGTCTATGATTATGTCCTCTTCCACACATGTAATCTATATTTGCAAGTTATATGATTTCCAACCATGTTTTACTTCAAGTATTGCTCAGTACTAACGCCTACTTTATGCCTACATGATGTCACCATGTAAGAACCGAAGCACATCTCGATTATCCTACATATCTAGTTTTGGCATTGTTGAGGATAAGCTTTGATGAGTCCTCAAGTCTGGGGTCACAAGCTATGCTACTCTTACCATTTGATGTCTCTTTATGTTGAACACTTGATACTATAAGGGCGACCCTGGAAAGTGTCTTGGACCCCACTTCAATCTATGTTAGAGTTGTTGTTGGAACAATTGTTGTATTTATGCTATGAGCTTGACTCTTGAGTATTTTGTTATTATCAAAGAATTCCCTTAGTCTCGATTCCGTAGTTTATATCTCTTGTTGTATTTGTTTTACTTCCACGAACAAAGATGTGTGATTGATATGCTAAGAGGCTTGTTGGGGGTCCCTTCGGGTTTCCCCATTCGCCGTGTCATGTCTAGGCCCTAGGCTTGGTGATGTAATATATGGTATCAAAGTACTAGGTTATTAATGGTCCTCGAAATCCAATACACTACATTGATTAGAGTCTAATTCATAGTTGTGAAGCGCATCACAACTATGAGTAAGAGGCTATGAGGTGTTTTAGGAAATGTTTCCCTTCTTCATGATCTATGTCATGCTTTAGAAGTAAGGTAGGGATTTTTCCTCTAATGAATGTTCTATTCTATTCTAGATGATGCCTATTCCAAGAGGAAGACTAAGGAGAGCCCATTCACCTGAGGAGCAACCGGCTCCTCCCACTCCTCAAGATGGAGAGGTGGCCTAAGATGAGTTTTGGTATGCTATTACCATGTTGGACCATGCTATGACCAACAAACTCAACCAAGGAGCCCAAGCTCCTCATGTTCATACTCCGGCCTCAAGGGTGAGGGATTTTACTGGGATGAATTCACTAGAGCTCCATGGGTCCAAGTTGGATGAGGATCCCCAAGAATTCATTGAGAGGTGTATAAGGTGTTTCTAGTATAGGGGTTAATTCGGAGGAAAAAATGGAGTTGGTGGCCTACCAACTCGAGGGGGTGGCTTAAATTTGGTTCACTCAATGGAATTTGGAGAAGGGGAATGATAATGTTATTCTATGGGAGGAGTTTAAAGCCATATTTCTCAACTGGTTCTTTCCTATCGAGCTAGGGGAGGCTAAAATGATAGAGTTTATAAACCTTAAGCAAGGTTCCATAAGTGTGAGAGAGTATGCCCTAAAATTCAACACTCTAAGTATACCACATAATTGGTTGTTGAGCCAAGATCTAGGATGAATAAATTTGTGTTGAGTGTATCTAGCTTAGTCAATAATGAGTGTCATACCGCCATGCTAATAGGTGATATGTATTTATCCCGCCTAATAACATATGTCGAATAACTAAAGGGGGAGAAGCTTAGAAAGAGAAGAAGTGATGAGTCCAAGAGGGCTCATTTTGAAGGTGGATTCCAAAATTCCAAGGGTGGCTGATTTTCTCAAGGCCATAAGTTCCAAGTCCAATGGTCTTCCAATGCTCCTAATAGAAGGTTTGCTAATGATAATCCTATATTCCAAGGTGGTAGTGGTGGGATGCCTAACCCTATATGCTAAAGATGTGGTGGGAGACATAATGGGCCATGTTTCAAGAACTCTCATGCTTGCTATGGTTGTGGAGAAGTGAGTCATAAGGTTATTGATTGTCCTCGTGCTCACAACAAAGGTAGAGATGGTCATCCACAAGGCCAAGGTGTAAATGCAGGTCAAAAATGAAGAGGAGGCCAACAAGGGGATGCCCAAATGTAAGATAGATTCTATGCTCTTCAAGGGAGACAAGGGGTAGATGAGGTGCCCGATGTCATCACTTCCATGTTAAAGGTTTTTGAGTTTGATGTGTATGCATTGATAGACCCGGGTGCCACTCTTTCCTTCATTATTCCTTTTGTTGCCAACAAGCTTCATGTTAGTGCTGAATTGTTATGTGAGTCTTATGAAGTATATACCCCTGTTGATGAGTATATTGTTGCTAAAAAAGTCTATAGTAATTATCCCGTGTTCATTTTGCATAAAATCTTTCCTTGTGATTTTGTTGAATTAGATATGGTGAATTTTGATGTCATTCTTAGGATAGATTGGTTATATGCATATGATGCTTCTATTGATTGTAGAACTCATAGGGTTAAATTTTGATTCCCTAATGAACCTGTCCTTGAGTGGAAAAGTTGTGATGTGGTGATCAAAGGGTAGATTCTTTCTTGCCTTAAAGCCCAAAAGTTGATTTCTAAGAGTTGTCTCTATCATCTTGTGAGGGTTAGGGATGTTGAGTCCAAAGTCCTTCCTATTGAGTAAATTCTGGTGGTTAATGAGTTTCTTGATGTCTTCCCGATTAGTTTCCCGGTGTTCCTCCCGAAAGGAAAATAGACTTTGGTAAAGATCTCCTTTCCAATACTCAAACTATTTCTATTCCCCCTTACTGTATGGCCCCAGCAAAGTTGAAGAAGCAATTGAGGGATTTGTTGGAGAAGGATTTTTTAAGGCCTGGTAAGTCACCTTGGGGTGCACCAGTGTTTTTTGTGAAGAAAAAGGATGGTTCTCTTAGAATGTGCATTGATAGTGGCTACTTAATAGAATCACCATAAAGAACAAGTACCGTCTATCAAGGATTAATGACCTTATTAATCAACTTTAAGGGGCTAGTCACTTCTCTAAGATTGATCTTCGGTCTGGGTATCACCAAGTGAATGTGAGGGAGTTTGACATTCCTAAGATGGCTTTCTAGACTAGGCATGGGCACTTTGACTTTGTGGTTATGTCCTTTGGGATGACTAGTGCACCTGCTATGTTTATAGATCTCATGAATCGGATCTTTAACCCCTACCTGGACTTGTTTGTGATGGTTTTTACTAATGATATCTTGATTGATTCCCGTATTAAGGAGGAGCATGTGGATCATTTGAGGGTGATGTTGCTAATCTTGAGGGAGGAGAGGTTGTATGCAAAATATGAAAAATGTGAGTTTTGGTTGAAAGAGGTCACTTTTCTAGGGCATGTGGTATCGGGTGATAGCATTAAGGTGGATCCTAAGAAAATAGAGTTGATTAGAAATTGGCCTAGACCTTCGACTCCATCAAACATTAGAAGTTTCTAGGGTTTGGCAGGTTATTATCAGAAGTTTGCAAATGGTTTCTCTTCATTTACTTCTCCTAAGACTAAGTTGACACAAAAGAAGGTGAAATTCGTGTAGACCAATGAATGTGAGAAGAGTTTCCAAACTTTGAAAGATAAGCTTTTCTCCGCTACTATCTTGTCTCTATCGGAAGGGTTGGAAGGGTTTGTTGTATATTGTGATGCCTCAAGAATTGGTTTGGGGTGTGTTCTGATGCAAAATGGTAAGGTGATAGTATATGCCTCTAGACAACTTAAGTTGCATGAGAAGAATTATTCCACCCATGATCTTAAATTGGCAGTTGTGGTATTTGCTTTGAAATTTTGCATCACTACTTGTATGGGATTCATGTTGATGTGTTTACCGACCACAAGAGTCTCCAATATGTGTTTACCCAAGAAGATCTTAGCTTGAGACAAAAGAATTGGTTAGAGCTCCTTAAAGATTATGATATGAGTGTGCATTATCACCCGCAAAGCTAATGTTGTGGCTGATGCTCTAAGTAGGGTGTCTATGGGTAGTCTAGCTCATGTTAATGATGGTGGCAAAGAGGTGGCTAGAGAAATTCACCAGTTAGTTAGATTAGGGGTTAGATTGGATGAAGTTCTTAATGGTGGTGTAGTGGTTATTGATGGTTCCAAGTCTTCCTTGATTGAGGAGGTAAAGGCGAAACAAGATCTTGACCCTGCATTACTAGAGTTGAAGGCCTTAGTGAGTGGTGGTAAAGTGCAAGTTTTCTCCCAAGGGAGAGATGGTGCCCTTAAGTACTAAGGTAGATTGTGTGTGCCAAATGTAGATGATTTGAAAGAATTGATCTTGAAGGAGGCCAATAACACATCCTATTCCATTCACCTTGGTTCTACAAAAGATGTATAGAGACTTAAGCGAAGTGTATTGATGGGGTGGCATGAAAAGGGACATTGCCAAGTTCATATCCTGATATCACAATTTCTAACAAGTGAAAGCCGAACATCAAAGGTTGGGTGGCTTAACCAAAGACATAGAGATTCCTACTTGAAAGTGGAAAGAGAGCAACATAGATTTTATTGTTGGGTTGCCTAAGACTAGGAAACATTTTGACTCTATTTGGGTTGTTGTGGATAGAATGACAAAGTCGGCTCAATTCTTACAAGACAAAACTACTAATGGTGCTGAAGATTATGCCAAGTTGTATATACATGAGTTTGTTATATTGCATGGGGTTCCCTTGTCTATCATGTGGGATCGTGGTGCTCAATGCACTTTTCACGTTTGGAGGTCCTTCCAAAGAGGTCTTAGTATTAAGGTTAAGCTTAGTATGGACTTTCATCCGCTGAGAGGACTATCCAAACCCTTGAGGATATGCTTTGAGCTTGTTTTTTAAAGTTTAAGGGCAGTTGGGATGAACATCTTCCGCTCATTGAATTTGCTTACGACAATAGCGACCATTCAAGCATTGGTATGGCTCCTTTTGAAGCTCTTTATGGTAGGCATTGTAAATCCCTAATTGGATAGTTTGAAGTGATCAAAATGGCTTTGCTGGGTCTTGATTTAGTCATGGAAGCCTTGGAGAAGGAGAGGTTTATTAGGGAGAGATTGAAAAGATCCCAAAGTAGACAAAAGTCCTATTCTGATGTGAGGAGAAGAGATTTTGAGTTTAAGGTTTGTGATTGGGTCTACTTGAAAGTCTCACCCATGAAGGGCATGCTTTAATTTGGAAAGAAGGGGAAATTGAGCCCAAGGTTTGTGGGTCTTTATAGAGTTTTGAGGAGGATTGGTAAGGTTGCATATGAGTTGGAGTTGCCTATGGAGATGGACATGGTTCATCCGGTCTTCTATGTGTCCATGTTGAGAAAGTGTGTAGGTGATCCTAATGCTATAGTGCCTTTGGATGTTGTGGGTGTTGTAGAAGATAATTTGACTTGTGAGGAGGTCCGGTGGAGATTTTTGATAGACAAAGGAAGAGGTTGAGAAACAAAGATGAGACTTCAATTAAGGTCTTTTGGAGGAATCATCAAGATGAAAGTACCATGTGGGAAGCCGAGGCGGATGTGAGAAAGCGATATCCCTATCTCTTCCACTCTAGTCAAGCCAAAGGTACTAATTTAAGTCCCATATATTATTTAAAGTCTTAAGTTTCAGCCCTTATGTCATTTTTCATGCATTCATGTTTATGTTAACAAATTTATGGTGATATTTGACATTCATGTTGAGATATTTGAAATGATGTTTAAATGCATTTGTTGCATTCACATCAGGCTGAAATCTTCATGATTACTTCTCTTATGTATGCTTCTTTGACATTCGGGGACGAATGTTCCCAACGGAGAGATATTGAAATGCCCCAAAACGCACCAAAAATGTGCTTTAAAATGCCCATAATCATAATTTCTGTATATCTAAAAATCCATGTATAATATAAAAAATCCGACCTCATATTCTCGATCAAGGGGCAAAATTGAGTGGGGAATGGGTATAACCCCAATTTTAGAGGACCTGTAGCGAAAAATAATTTTCACAAAAATTTGAATTCCAATAACAATCCGCTTCCTGGCGGCGACACGCCATGGGCATATATAAGTGTTGGAGTGCCCTTTGTGATGGGTCCATGTCGTGCTAGTGACGTGGACCAATAAGTTTTTCCCTAATTTTCTATTTCGGTCCAAGGGCCTTGGGGTCATAGCCCCATGCCCACTTATGCGTTAAAACACCTATACTTAGCCATTTTTCAACTCTATATCACTCAAGACCCTCTCAAAACCCTCTCCAAGACTTAACCAAATATTCCATCAAAATTCAAGTATCCCAAGCTCAATTCTTGATCTCACGAACTCCATTCAAGCTTCAAGTCTCCTTCAATTCTCTATCAACAAAACCCAAGTTTGAGGTATGTGGGTTTCATCCATTAGTTCCTTTCACGAATGGAGCCCAATCTCCCTTTTTATGAAAAGTGCATGTTTCCAAGTTGTATCTTCCATTGGTATCTTTTATTATGGATTTTGATTAAAAATTATATTGAGGTTTTATGAAATGTTGGTTGAATATTCGTATTTGTCTATTTCAAGATTATACTATGAATTGGTTTTGTCTATTGAGACTATGCATGTTTTGAGCTATGAAACTATGATCTATTATAAGATTTGATGATGGATTTCAAGGTATCGTACATGAGGGTTTTACTATATGTTGCTGGAGTGATTTACATTAAGTTTTATCATATTATTTCACTTTTGAATTGCATGATTTTGAACTAGCATTACACACCCACCAAGTGTTGTCTATAAATTGTCTTGACGAGGATTCTTAAGATATTGATGGTCTATTACATTGTTTATAAGTCAAGTGGCTTTATGATGATTAAGGGCATACATGTATCCATTCAATTCATAAAAGTATCTAGAATGTTGCAATTGACCACACCTTGTTGGGGGGTGACATGCCCAATCACCTTGTTGAGGGGGTGACATGCCTCAACCACCTTGTTGTGGGGGGTGACATTCCCATACTACCATGTTGAGGGGTAGATACCTCAACTACCTTGTTGGGAAGTCACATGCCCATACAACTATGTTGAGGGGTAGATAACTCAACCACCTTGTTGGGGGTGACATGCCCAAACCACCATGTTGAGGGGTGGATACATCAATCATCTTCCAAGGAGGTGATATGCCTTGGATTCCAAGTAGTAGTTGCTTGGTCTATTATTATGGTCTCTTCCCACACATGTAATCTATATTTGCTTGTTATATCAGTTACAAGCTTGTTTTACTTCAAGTATTGCTCATGCATACCATATTGGTATTATACTTATCCACTGCTCATGATTGTGTATTTTGGCTATGTTGGCTTATGTATTGTTGCATTGCATCTTACATACTTACTACATTCCAATGTACTAATGCATACTCTATTCCTACATGATATCACCATGAAGGAACCGAAGCACCTCTCGATCATCCTCCACGTGGCTAGTTTTGGCATTTCGGATGATAAGCTTTGGTGAGTCCTCATGTGCAGAGACACTAGCTATGCTACTCTTACTATTTGATGTCTCTTTATGTTGAACACTTGATACTATGAGGGTGATCCCAGAAAGTGTCTTATCCCCCGCTCCAACCTATGTTAGAGATGTTGTTGGAACAATTAATGTTTTTATGTTATGAGCTTGACTCCTGAGTATTTTATGATTATCAAAGACTTCCTTTAGTTCCAATTCCCTTATTTATATCTCTTTTTGTATTCAATTTGCTTCCATGACCAAGGATGTGTGATTGATATGCTAAGAGACTTGTTTGGGGTCCCTCTGGCTTTCCTTATTCGTAGTGTTACATCTAGGTCCTAGGCTTGGTTCGTTACAACCTTATTATCCCTTTTTTTCTCATTCAAGCTTTTACGGGCGCTTTTCTTCTCGTTTTTTAGCTTTTGCCTTATTTTTACACTTCATTTTGCTTTTATAGCTCAATTTAAGGCATAGTTCATTTTTCTTACACCCGGTACATGCTTTTTCTTCTTTTTATCCTCTTTCCTAACTCACCACTTTATTTTTGTGTTTCTCCTTTACACTGCCACCCTCGATATACATTTTTATCCTGTAGTGAAGTACACTCTATTCCCTGAACCAGGGTCACTTTTTGTAGTCACCCTCAACTTAGGCTTTTTTCCTCAGTCAAGGTTCATAATGCTCAAGTAAAAACCAGGGCCAATTTCAAGATTTTTCACTGGACAAGGTTAGGCTAATTAGGTGTTTTGGAAATAATTGGTACATATAAGGCCCAAATATTTGAAACAAGGGATAAAACTTTATTTAGTTGGTCATTTTAGACTAAAGTAGACTAATTGAAGAGCAAAGGTCTAAGATCCCTTCCTAGTCTATTTAATCTACAATCTAGCTTAGAGTAACAGGGCAAGTTCTGAATTAGCACAAAATACATGAATCTGGCAAAATAAGCTCACACTCACATGGTATTGCACACATTATCCACAAAAAATTCACAGAACATGCTTCGTATCTCAAATTACCCTTACTCATCAGAATAAATATTTCCAAACACCTAAACATGCATCGTTTCCATCTAACTACTAATCAAAAAATTTTAGTGGGTTCCATTTTTCAAAACAAAACATAAAAACATATTATATGCCATAAGTTTTAGTACTATATACTATAAATATTGTCTAAACATCCTAAACGTGTCGGTTCAACAAAAATTAAATATCCACGAGGAAAAAGCACACAGGAAAGAAAACCTCGGGATCAAAATTTGGGGTAGATATAGACCATAAGCTACTCAGACTTCAGTAAGGCCCATAACTACCCACAACCCACCGAAAAAGAAGTGTATTGTTCTAAATGAACAAAATCAAACAAAATAGAATGTAAGGGGTCAAAAGCATACCTGGGCACCTAAGCATCAGTCTTGGGCTGAGTCTGGACACCCTCTCCCTGTATAGCAGTCTTTTCAGCTGTAGTACTCTATCCAGAGGGGCCAATATCCCTCAACCTATCATGCTCATGAGCTAGCCGCATCTCCTTCTCGTGCCTCGATGTCCTCAAGGCCAGCTCGAACTCCTCATCGTCTAAGAGCTTTGCACATCATTTCTCTCTTCTAGCTCCTTATTCGTGCAAGATATCTTCCCGAGAGAAGTCCCTGTAGGCTCCTCAAAGGCAAATAAAAATCAAACACCAGCACAAGAGATGTCGTCTCTGGTAAAGTAACTAATGCCACAAGTGATATTGTCAAGTTATCCCTAAGCATCTAGATCTCAGTCTATAAGGCTGATAAATCTAAAGGCTGAGCCTCGACCAATCTCTTATGAACCCTCTCCTCGAAAGCATTGATGCGGTACCCACCACAGAAATACTGTCACGCCAAAGTCTCATTAAGGCGGACTGGCACCCATTGCCAATAAGGCTCAGGAGAACCAACCTATATCTATGCTCTTCCTATACATATTATAAGGGATTTCAACATGCGACATGTCTTTAGGAAAGTAAATGGTAATACCAAGCCAAAAGGAAATGCATATGGCTAGGTCATTGGGGCCACAGTGTTTAAAGCACGAGACTTCACCATACTTCAATTTACATAGTCTACAAATCCTCTAATAAGGAAAAGTATCTGATAAGGGTCGTGACAGGCCCCGCCTCGACTAATTATACAGTACAAAAATATAAGCTCTCGATGCACAAAGCTTCGAAGCAACTTTGACTTTGGTAACAGCAGCTAGATATCCTGTACTCCTACTAGGGAGAGCTACTAGCACCTGTACCTGCAGCATGAGTTGCAGATCCCCCGTAAGAGACTTCAGTATGAGATAATGTACTAAATATGTATGGCAGGAAATATTGTATATTAAGTAACAACTCAAATCAAACTATGCACTAGTGTAGGATAAGAGACCACCCTTAGTTATATTGTGGGACCATATACTTTATGTTCTTTTTATTACTTTACCTTTACTGTATAATCTGTGCACAGTATGTAACATAAATGACCAACTGATAAGTGGTAAATCTATATCGGGATCAGCCCTGGTAGGCTTTTACTTTCACCCCTTAGGCTATCCCATGTGATAGGATCAACCCTGGCTAGTGATTCTTCCACCCCTCAGGTTAACACTCATCAATAAGCAATATACTTTACTTTTCAATTACCTTTGAGATGATTCTTTTGTGGTCACAATATTGGAGTTGTAGGGTTGTAGATATATCATATGACATGTAAATAATCACAAACAACAACACCATAATGAAAGGAGTAGGTTACAGAATAATGAAATGCATAAGAGGCAGAACAACACATGAATCTTATTTAGTAGAAAGAACTCGGGTATCTTGGTATCCAAGTATGTATGCAGATTTGAAGGTGACTATGTATGGGAGCATATGAACATGTAAAAGAGTTGAGACATGGTTAATAGTTGTGTCATAGTTGGTAAATTCCCTTATATGCTAAGGAGAGATCTATGTTTCATGTCAAATAATACAAAATCAAGTAGCCTTACATACCTTGTTGTATGACCTCGTTACTAGCTTAGAGTGACCGCTTTTTCCCTTAAATGTTTATCTACAATATATTAGGAAATAAGACTTGTATTAGCAGCAAATAAACACTCCTTGGCAGCCTAATATCATAAAAACTAACACCCGGGCAGCAAGCTTATAATTAGCGACCCAAAGGAATTCCTTCAACCTTTTCACTTATAATCATATTTTCTAATAACCATTCTTATGTACATGTCATATATATATTTTTATAGACCATTAGTAGTCTTACAACAATTCGTAAGGTACAAGACATATTAATCCTGCAAAACACATAAATAGGCAGCATCGCATTCGTCTTCTTGCTACATTTCGACGTCAACAATCCCGAATCTGTTTCAACTTTACCCAAACTGTCCTCAAAACATCTATACATAAAAAAACCTTAAAATAGACTCAGAATAGTACCAAAGCAGTCATGAAGGACGTGAGGCAATAGTTCCATCCATCAGCCCACAAGCTGCAATCAAAATCACACTTAAGATAGCACAATAAAACTCATTTTCAAATGAAACAAAATCAGGGTAGCAGCCTTAGATTAATATCTATAACTCAAGTCATGTTAAGAACATCAAATTCTCTTCATAACAGCCCACAAACCATAGAGAATACACTAAAAAAAAGGCAAGTGTACAACAACTTTCTATACACATGTTATCCGATCTTTGTTCACAATCATAACTAGCATATATTTCTTGTTTGTCATGGGATAAGTATAATAAATACATGGATGTTTCCACTTACCTTAGCCTTCAAGATTCAGGTTTCCTTCAAGAACCCTAGAGGGTTGTATTGGCTGCCTTGTGAAGT
>JAABOM020040562.1:0-16558 GCA_011800125.2 Solanum clarkiae
TTTTTTTATCTCTTTTATAAAATATTTTTTTAAAGTTCAAACTTCAACCCCTACTCCACTCCTACCTTAAAAAAATAGATTTTTTAAAAATAAATAAAATTTTATCCCACTTGCATCTAATCTTCCGCTCCTAATTTATTTTTATCTTTCTTATATTATTTTTTATAGATATGTACACATATTTTTAAAAAAATATTTTTTAATTATTTATCGAGTATAACAGAAGTAAAAAAATTATTTAAAAAATCTTGCGACAAACAAAAAATAATTTTCTAAAAATAAAAAAAATAAAAGCAGATGATTAAGTGGGTAGCGTAGAATTATTTTTTCTAAAAATAATTAAAATAATATTTGGATTATTATTTTAAGAGGGAGATGAAATAAGTATTTTTTAAAAGAAATTTATAATTTTTATTTTGGGGCGGAAGGGGGTACGGTAAGAGGAAGTGGTGGGATGGGGTAAGAAAAATATTTATATTTTATTTTATAATTTTTTAAAAATAATAATATTTTAATATTTAATTTTAACTAATATTATAATTTATTTATTTGCCAAGGTGGAATGTTTTGTCCATGTAGAGTGTGATGTGATATTTTTTAAAAATAAAAGAGTGTAGCACACACATCATGGTAAGAGTGGAATAAAAGGTAGAAATGTGTCTGTCAAACTAATACGTGATAGTTTAGATGTGTTTCTCAAATTTTTAATACTTTAGATGTGAAACTCAAAAAAGTGGTATAGTTTAGGTGTGTTTTGTATACTTATCTCTTTTTTTGATGAATGATTGGTGACAATGTTTATTTTTTATATGATAATAATATTGGTATAATTAATGATAACAATGTGTATGTAGCTCTTTGGTGAATATTTGATCGTAAATATTTAATTTTATTATTTCATTGGTAATAGTGATGGTAAAAGTGTTGATATATATATATATATATATATATATATTAGTTTTATGAATTTTGGTGGTAATGTTGATTTTTTTTTTGTAATTAGTAGCAATATCGGGAAAAATAATTTTGGTAACAGTATATATATTATAAGATTTTTTGTGGGAGTTTTGTATAGAAATTGGTGGACAAGTTTGATGATTATATGTAAAGTTGGTATACGTAGCCTGAGTTTTTTTGGTAATAATTTGGTATCAGTTTTGATTTTCATTTGATGTTACTCTTTACAAACATTAATGACTCTAAAAACTGTAATAACCAATGCAGGTAGATATGTTGATTACAAAGTCGAAGGTGTCATTTATGATACAATAAGTGGGTTCCAGGAATTGGGTGATACTATTGCTTCAAAAAAAAAGACATTATAAAAGTGAAGTTTAAGAGAAGCAAGGTTATCTGCAGTAAGTGTGCTTTGATGGAATAAAAAAAAAACTTACCCACAAAACTGTAACTGAAAAATTACGATTGATTATGCTTAAATGTGGTAACATAGTTCATTATTGTATTTTCTTTAATTGCTTTTGTGGTTATTAAGACAGTGAACATGTTTTTGGAGTGATTCTTTTATTAAGAAATATTTGTTTGTTGGCATTGGTGAATGAGCACATTCAATATTTTGGTAGATTTGTTGGTATCAATTTTGGTGAAAGTTAGTTACATTGTTTGCTATTTTATTTGTTTGGTAATAGTATTGTTATGATGTATGACAAACAAAGAATTTATGTTTTTTTAGTTCTTTGGTGAATGCTTACTAGCAGACCTTTTTTTAATAAATTTTTTTCTTTTCTTTCTAATGAAGTTAATTGGTGAAATCAATACATATATATGTAAGTAATTTTCATTTATACATTTTTTTGGTAATATTGAAATATTTGAAGTTTTTATTAGGAGGAATGTTTGGGAAAGGAAAAGTTTGGTAACAATATGTGTATTGCCAGAATTATGGGGATAAAATGATATTAAGATTGGTGAAAAAGATAGTTTTATTGTGGGCATTTTTCCTACTAATTTGGTCTAAAGTTTGATTTTGATGTTTAATAATTTGTTTCCATATGTGTTTTCATTTAGCTAACAATATGTATATTGCCACAATTATGGTGATAAAATGGTATTAAGATTGGTGAAAAAGTTAATTTTTCGTGGGTATTTTTGCTACTGAATTGGTCTAAAGTTTGCTTTTGATGTGTAAATAATTTGTTTTCCTCTATGTTTTTAGTTTTTATTATTTTATGAATATTTGGTAGCAAAAGTGGTTATTTTTTTTTGGTACTACAATGTAACTAACCACATATACATCCACAAAAGGGCATAAGAATACCATAATTACCAACCATGTACCAATTTTTCAACATTAAAAACATCTGTACATCCCAAAAAGACTTCTAAATATATACCATAAGTACTAGAAATTTAGCAAAATTTTCAATAGTAAATAAAAAACTAGCTAAGATTTTGATAATTCATGATTTTATCGGGGGACCACATCTACTAAACACCTCACCGGTGACCTTGTTTTCGCTGACGGCGACTGCATCTATCTTTTTGCGGCCATAATTCCAAAGCAATGCTCCGAACCTTGCCCGAAATAAATCCGAAACTATTCGGGTTCTTTTATCATCAATGTGGAGTTGTCCTTGGGAAATGTATTCAGTAAAGACACACGTATAAAGACCACAGTCAATGTCGAAAAAAATTGTTCAGTGTTCAACAAGGTGCAAACGTTGCAGATATACAAAAAAAAAAAACAAAGGTATGACACCCCGTAACCCCATGCTCTTATTATCCATAATTCAAGCCTCATTTGGTTAAGTTGGGAGTGTATTAGGCTAGTGGGAGACTTCTAATATTTAGACGAGTTCAAGACTTCCTTATGAGTTGAGTTTTGGGTGTTGGTTTGTACCAAGGTACACTTTAAACGAGTACAACATTTAGCACATAAAGAATTAGACAACCCTCAACATGTCAAATGAAATCCCTTTGAGTTAGCTTTCCAGCGCACTTGGTTTCACCTCATTTCGAATTCGGATGAAGGAGTTATGACCGTTTTCGTGAGATCCTCCTGTGCAGTGAAACCACACAGGCAGGTTGACAGGAAATGGGGCCTTGGTAGGGCCGTCTGGGCTGCCTTGAGCCGGAAAGGATCATTTTTGGTCTAAGGCATGGGGCACAAACAATGGCACGGACCATGTGGCTTTCCATTGACCGTGTGGCTAGTCGTGGGGTGAGTGCAAGTGAGGAAGAGTGGGCGTCAGAGGAGTCTTGACCAAGTGTGGTTCCACGGGCACCTTGACGACCATGGCAGGTCATACGGCTCATGGCCTTAGGCGTAGGGTGGCCTGACAACTTTTTTTTTCTAAGTGTGGTTTAACGGACCACTACATGGACCATGTAGCACCATACGGCCAGTGAAGGGCTCCCGTCAAAGTGACAATGACGTTAATTTTTCTAAGTGTTCCCGACTTCCAATTTTTACCAAGTCTCATCTCACGACCACTCCACACGACCCGTGAGACCTTCAGTAGTTCTTCGCTTTTTCAATTTTTTCATCCGTTCACTAATGGCATTTTGGTGAATTTGATTTATTCTAATGACCATTTTAGACTTTGCTATCTTAACCTCCCCAAAAGACTTAAACTCTATTCCAAAGGATCAAACTCATTACTCTTAACTTGAATACACTCTCAAATCCTCTCAAAAGCTTCTGCCAAGACCCCAACACAAATTCAAGGGAACTCAAGAACAAGTTTGGATTTCAAGACTCCATTCCAAGCTTCCATTCTTTCCCAACTCGATTCCAAGAGACTCAAGCTCTAAAATATGTGGGTTTCATTCATGGGTACCTTTCACCCATGAAGTCTAATCTTCCATTTCTATGAAATTATATGTTTCCAAGTTGTGTTGCTTATGGGTATTATTCCAGTGATTATGATCATAGACTATATTGGGGTTTCATGAAAGTTTGAATGAAAACACATGATTACTTATTTTAAGTCTATATCATGAGATGATTTACCTATTATGATTATGCATGTTTTAAGCTATAGAACTATGACCTTTCTTGATATTTGATGGGGGGTTTTCAATGTATTTCACATAAGGGTTTTACCAAGTAAAGGTGGGTTGATTTACTTCAAGTTTTCTTGCATGATTTCACTCTTGAATTGCATAAGCTTAAACTAGCCTTATACATCTGCCAAATGTTTGATAAAATGTCCGATTTTGAACTATTGAGCTATTAATGATCTATTGCATGACATATGAACTAAGTAACTTTAAGATGATGAAAGGAATGTTTATATGGTATTGATTTCATGAAAGGTATCTTTAATGTTGTAAGTTGACCATAACCAAGTTGTGGGGTTGATACCTCAAAAACCTTGATGGGAGGTGGTAAACCCATTAATTAAGTTGAGGGGTTGATACCTCAAACGCCTTGATGGGCGATGGTAAACCCATTAACCAAGTTGAGGGGTTGATACCTCAAACACCTCCAGGGGGTAGTTTACCTTGGATTTCAAGTACTAAGTTGCTTGGTATATGATGATGGTCTCTTCCTACACATTCAATATGTTTTATATAAAAATGTCTTACTTCAAGCATCATTCATACATGTCATATTGTCATTATGCTATCCATTACTTATGATTATGCATTTTGTGTATGTTGTCTATCTATTATTGCATTGCATACTACATACTTAGTATATTCAAATATACTAATGTATACTCTATGCCTACATGATGTTACCACGTAGAAACCGGAGCTCCACTTGATCATCTTCCTCCTTCACATGACTAGTACTATCTTTCAAAGCAAGTTGGTGAGTCCTCAAATCCGAGGACATGTTTCTTTGAATTTATGCTATGTATTGACTCTTATTATGTTGGAAACTTATGACTATGAGGTGAGCCCGGGAATGTCTTGGTTCCTGCTCCTATCTACGTATTAGAGGTATTGTTGGAATGTTATGATGTATTAATACTATACTTTGACTTTCTATTTTTCTATGGTATCAACTATGTCCCTTAGCCCCGTTTCCCCCCCTTTTTCATCTATCGTTTATGTATAATTGCTTCTACGACCAAGGATGTTTAGAGATATACTAATAGGCTTGTTTGGGGGGTCCTTTGGGATCTCTATTCGTCATGTCACGTCTAGGCCTTAGGCTTGGGTCGTGACAGACTTAGTATCAGAACACTATGTTGTTAATGGTCCTCGGCATCCAACACACAACGTCAATTAGAGTCTTATTCATGGTTGTGTTTTGCACCACGATTATGAGTAAGAGGCTATAAGGCATTTTAGGAAATGTTTCCCTTCTTCATAGTCTATGTCATGCTATAGAAGTTGTCACGACCCAAGCCTAGGGCCTAGACGTGACACGATGAATGAGGAATCCAAACGAACTCCAAATAAGCCTCTTATCTTATCATTACACATCATTGCTCGTGGAAGCATTTAAATGACATACGAAAGTAGAAATAGGGCAAAGGGACTAAGGGGAAAGCTTGCATAACATCATAATCAAGAGACAAAAGAGTCAAAGTTCATATCATAGATACATAGCATATCCAACAATACCTTTACTACATATATAGAGCGGGGGCCAAGATAAAGCAACCAGACTCACTCTCATAGCTAAAGTAAACAATAAAGAAGAGTGCCTCAATACATAATAAGAGAAACTTAGACATAGGTCCCCAAAGTGGAGGACTCATCAACTAGCTTGAATAGTACCGAACTAGCCAATGGAGGAGGAGGATGATCAACTTGTGCACCAGTTCATACATGGTGATATCATGTAGGCAAGAGTATGCGTTAGTACGTTTAAATGTACTAAGTATGTAGGATGCAATGCAACGAGAGATAATTGACATAATCGGTATGTATAATTTAAGCAATTAACTAACATATAATAAGATGACATGCATGAGTGATGCTTGTAGTAAAGACATGCTTCATATATTATAATACAAGTGTGAAAATGGACAATACTATGGTGGATTGTTGCACCCTATCATCCATGGTGATTAAGGTATAAACCCCTCAATAAGTTACCGAGGTACAAACCCCTTGATGGGTTGGAGGATGGTCACACCCTACCTACCATGGTGCCAAGGTACAAACCCCTTGAAAGGTTAGAGGATTGTCACACCCTACCTCCCATGGTGATTGAGGCATACCCCTCAATTGGCTATGGTCAATTCAACATTATATAGAGAAATACCATATACATACTTTCCTTCTATCGTTATCATAACATCATATACATACTCTTCTTTCATCATCATTCATATATAAGACATGGATTGAGCCTTCAATTCCTTAAGAAACAGTAACCGAATATTTTATCAAACACTTCGCGGGTGTGTAGTGCTAGTGTAAAATCATTCAATTCAAGATTTGAATTATGTAAGAAAATTCATTGTAAAACCATCAATCAACACCTTGCAACACCCTCAAGTAATATGCATCAAAATACCTTCTCAAATCTGACAATAGATCCAAGATTTGGAGCTCAAAACATAGCAAAACAGTCACAAAATCATATAGCATTAACATAGTTCATATTAGTAAACCTATTTGTAAAAATCAATTTTAAATCATGAAAATTGAGTAAAAAAGAGGTTAGGGCACCATAGGTGAAAGGACTCAATGATTGAATCCCACATACCTTAGCTTTGGAGAAAGTCTTGATAAAGATTGAAAATGGAGATTTGAAGCTTGAAGGAAATCCTTTGTTCCGGATGAGGGTTTGAGACTTGAATTTAGGAGTGAAAAGTTTGGCCAAGTGTTTGAGTGGGTATTGAAAAATGTTTAGGATGATGTGAGGGTGAAATATGATTAAGTATAGGTATTTTAGTGAATTGGAACACCTAGGCCCAAGACTTAAAAGTCTTGGACTGAGTTGAAAAAAAAAAGTCACAAAATACACACCTGCGCATCGCGGAAGGGGCGCACTATACTCTTTGGAAATTGCATTTTGAAATTTTTGAATTTTGCTACAGCTGCTCTAAAATTGGGTCAGACCATTTTTCCCTAATTTTGACCCCCTAAACAAGAATAAGAAGTCAGATTGTTAATCATACATGAATTTTGAGATACATGGAAATTACAATTCTGGGCACTTTCGAGGCACATGTTTGGGCACTTTTTGGGGTCATTTCAATATCTCTCCCTTGGGAATATTCGTCCCCAAATGTCAAAGAGACATATATGAGATGCACAAACATGACAATTTCAGCCCACATAGAGATACAGCAATACACTTAAGCATCATTTCAAAAAAGCTTCATTATAAGTGTAAAATCATCATGAACTTGTCAATTTAAACATGAACATATGCAATGACATGAGGCCTGAACTTGAGACTTGAGATCATATAAAGGACTTAGATAAATACCTTAGGCTTGAGTGGAGTGGAAAAGGTAAGGATATCGCTTTTGCTTGTCCGCTTTGGCCTCCCAAGTAGCACTCTCAACTTGTTGATTCCTCTAAAGGACCTTAACAGAAGCCACCTCCTTGTTCCTCAACCTCCTCACTTGCCTATCCAAAATCTGAACTGGAACCTCTTCATAAGTCAAATTATCCTCAAAAACACCCACAACATCAACAGATACAATGACATTCAAATCACCCACACATTTCCTCAAAATGGACACATGGAACACCGGATGAACCAATTCTGTCTCGCTAGGCAACCTCAACTCATAAGCTACCTTGCCAACCCTCCTCATGACCTCATAAGGACAAATATATCTTAGGCTCAACGTGCCCTTCTTACCAAAACAGATCACTCCCTTCATAGTTGAAACCTTTAGGTAGATCCAATCACCAACTTTGACTTCAAGATCTCTTCTTCTCACATCGACATAAGCTTTTTGACGACTTTGGGCCGTCTTCAACCTTTACCTAATCATCCTAACCTTCTCAAGAGCCTCCATAACCTGATCTGGTCCCAACAAAGCTTACCAACCTCAAACCATCCGACCGGTGATCCATAATGTCTCCTATAGAGAGCCTCAAAAGGAGCACTACTGATGCTATAATGATAGCTATTGTTGTAGGCAAACTCAATCAATGGAAGATGATCATCCAAACTACCCTTGAGCTCCAATACACATGCCCTAAGCATATCCTCAAGTTTTTGAATGGTTCTTTAGGCTTGGCTATCTGTTTGAGGGTGGAAGGCCATAGAAAGCTTAACTCTAGTACCAAGACCCCTTTGAAAGGACCTCCAAAAGTATGAAGTGAATTGAGCACCATGATCCGATATGATAGTCAAGGGAACCCCATGCAAGCTCATTAAGTCATGAATGTATAATCTTGCATAATCTTTATCTCCATATGTGGTCTTGACCGATAGAAAGTGAGACAATTTTGTCATCTTATCAACCACCACCCAAATGGAATCAAAACCTTTTCTAGTCTTGGGAAACCCAACCACAAAATCTATATTAATCACCTCCCACTTCCAAGTAGGAATCTCTATGTCTTGGGTTAAGCCACCCGACCTTTGATGTTCGGCTTTGACTTGTTGGCAAGTACGACAACCAGAAACGAATTTGGCAATGTCCCTCTTCATGCCTCCCCACAAATACACATCCCTCAAGTCTCGATACATTTTGGTAGAACTAGGGTGGATAGAATAAGAAGAGTTATGGTCCTCATCAAGTATCTTTTCTATCAACCCATCATACCTTGGTACCTAAGGGCAGCATATCCCCCTTGGGATCAGGGTCTTCAATTCTAACAAGTAGGGATCAAGGTCTTGTTTTGCGATCACCTCATCAACCAAAGAAGACTTAGAACCATCAATAACAACCACACCACTATAAACATCACCTTCCAACCTAACTCCCAATCTAGCCAACCGATGCATCTCCCTAGCCATCTCCTTCTTACTACCATCAACATGAGCTAGACAACCCATGGACACCCTACTCAAGGCATCCGCCACTACATTTGCCTTATCCAGATGATAATGCACACTCATATCATAGTCCTTAAGAAGTTCTAGCCACCTTCTTTGCCTTAAATTGAGATCCTTTTAAGTGAAGACATATTTGAGGCTCTTGTGATCGGCGAACATATCAACATGCACCCCGGAAAAGTAGTGACGCCAAATCTTTAATGCAAACACAACGGTGGCTAAATCTAGATCATGTGTAGGGTAGTTCCTTTCATGTATTTAAGTTGTATAAAAGCATAAGCTATGACCCTTCCATTTTGCATCAACACACAACCCAAACCAACCTGGAAAGAATTACAATATACCATAAATCCCTCAAGACCATCCGGTAGTAATAATATAGGAGCAGACACAAGCTTGTCTTTCAATGTTTGAAAACTCCTTTCACATTCATCGGACCACAGAGATTTAACCTTTTTTTGAGTCAATTTTGTCATTGGGGAAGCAATAGAAGAGAAACCCATTCACAAACTTTTGATAGTAACCCGCTAGGCCCAAGAAGCTCCTAATATCCTACGGGATCAATAGTCTATGCCAATTTCTAATCACATTGGTCTTCTTAGGATTCACCTTGATACCATCTCCCAACACCACTTGACCTAGAAAGGAAACCTCCTTCAACCAAAATTCACATTTTTCATATTTAGGATATAATTTATCCTCCCTCAATCTTTGCAACACAATTTTTAAATGGCCCATATGCTTCTCCCTACTATGCGAATAGATCAAAATATCATCAATGAAAACTACAACAAAGGAATCAAGGTAGGGCTTGAAGACCTTATCTATAAGGTCCATGAAGATGGCTGGTACGTTGGTCAACCCAAACGACATCACAACAAGTTCATAATTCCCATACATAGTCCGGAAGGCCGTGTTGGGAATATCACACTCCCTCACTGTCACTTAATGATACTTGGACCGAAGATCAATCTTAGAGAAATGGCTAGCCCCTTGCAATTGGTCGAACAAATCATCAATTCTTGGAAGAGGATACCTATTCTTGATGGTGACCCTATTGAGTTGCCGGTAGTCAATACACATCCTAAGTGACCCATCCTTCTTCTTCAGAAACAACTCTGAGGCACCCTAAGGTGATTGGCTAGGTCTAACGAATCCCTTCTCTAACAAGTCCCTCAATTGTTCCTTCAACTCCTTCAACTCCGTCAGGGCCATACATTAAGGGGGAATAGAAATGGGTTGAGTATTGGGGAGGAGGTCTATACCAAAGTCTATTTCCCTTTTGAGATGAACACAGGAAGGTCATTTGGAAAGACATCAAGAAACTCATTTGTAACTGGAACTGACTCTATGGGAAGGACTTTGGACTCCACATCCCTAACCCTCATAAGATGGTAAAGACACCTTTAGAGATCAACTTACGAGCTTTAATGCAAGAGATGAATATACCCTACACCACCATATCTTGACTCTCCCACTCAAGGACAGGCTCATTTGGGAATTGGAACTTGACCATATGGGTTCTATGATCAATAGAAGCTAGTATGCATGCAACTAATCCATCCCAAGAATAACATCAAAATCAACCATGTCTAACTGAACAAGATCATAGGCAATATTTTATGCAAGATGCGAATGGGACAACTTCTATAGACTTTTCTAGCAACAACAGATATACTAATAGGAGTAAACACCTCATATGACTCATGCAACAATTTGGGCTCAACATGGAACTTTTTGCCAATAAAGGGTGTAACAAACGAAAGAGTGGCACCTGGATCAATCAATGCATACACATCAAAGTCAAAGATTTTCAACATACCAGTAACAACGTCGCGCATCTCATCAGCCCCTTGCCACCCATAAAAAGCATAAAATAGATTGTGCCTTGGGGCACCATCTTGTCAGACACCTCTCCCCAATGGAACCGCATTAGCACCTTGTGGACGCACCGCCTTACCCTTGTTGTGATACTGACCCATCTCCCCACAATTAAAACAAGCATTAGTGTCCCTCAAACATGGGTCACCATGACCTCTACGACACTTTTGGACACCCAGCAATAGGACCACGCCACCAACACCTTGAGGCCTTGGGAAATCATTAGCAAAACCCACCTTGGAAGCATGAGAAGACCCTTGGTCATAGTGGGACCGGCCACCCCTTTGGAACTTACCCTTAAAACGGGCACTTTTGGCCTCATGACTCTTTCTCTTCCTCAATTACTCCTCCTCCATTTGGTTGGCATATGTCATCAGCCGAGATGAGTCCATGTCACTGATTAGCATGGCAGATCGAAATTCTTCTCTCTCTCTCACCAAGTCAGATACACCCATCACAAACTTATTCATCTTAGATCTGGGATCGGCTACCAAATGAGGAACATACTTTAAAAGTTAATTGAATTTGAGGGAATACTCCCTCACACTCATGAAACCTTGTTTCAAATTCATAAACTCCACCAATTTAGCCTCCCTAAGCTCAAGAGGGAAGAACCGATTAAGGAAAGCCATCTTAAACTCCTTCCAAAGAACTACATTACCATTTCCCTTCTCCCTCTTCCATTGGTCATACCATATTTGGGATACCCTTTGAGTTGGTGCGCTGCCAACTCCTGTCTTTTCATTGGGCCCAACACCCATGATAGTCAAAATATTGTAAACTTCTTTAATGAACTCTTGTGGATATTCATCTACCTTTGACCCAGAGAACACTGAAGGATTCATCCCCATGAAGACCCTTACCCTAGCTCCCAGGGTAGTAGCATGAGCGTCTTGGGCCCGTTGGTTGACTTGATAGGCCACAACTTGGGCAAGCATAGTGAGAGTATCTCGGAGCTCACCACTAGTAGGTTGCTCCTCGAGAGTTTGTGCCTTCTTTCTCGAGTGTTAGGCATAATCTAGCATAGCAAATAACAATCGTTAGGGGAGAAAAATTACTACAACTCTATAGCACAACTTAGAACATGAAGAAGGGATATAATTTCTAAAATGTCTCACAGCCTCCTACTCATGATTGTAGTGCACAACACAACCATGACCAAGACTCTAATCGACAAGGTGTGTTGGACACCAAGGATCTAACAATTCTTTTAATACCAAGTTTTTCATGACCCAAGCTTAGGGCCTAGACGTGAACGGCGAATAAGGAACCCGAAGGAATCCTAAACAAGCCTCTTATCTTATTATTATATATCATTAGTTGCAGAAGCATTTAAATGACATACAAAAGTAGAAATAGGGCAATGAAACTAAGGGGAAAGCTTGCATAACATCATAATAAAGAGACAAAAGAGTCAAAGCTCATATATAGATAAATAACATGTACAACAACACCTCTACCACATAGATAGAGCTGGGGGCCAAGACAAAGCAATCGGGCTAACCCTCATAGCTAAAGTAAACAATAAAGAAGAGTATCTCAATATATAATAAGAGAAACTTGGACTAAGGTCCCTGAAGTGGAGGACTCATCAACTAGCTTGAGTAGAACCGAACTAGCCACATAGAGGAGGAGGATGATCAACTTGTGCACCGGTTCCTACATGGTGATATCATGTAGGCAAGAGTATGCATTAGTAGGTTTGAATGTATTAAGTATGTAGGATGCAATGCAACAAGAGATAAGTGACATAATAGGTATGTATAATTTAAGTAATTAACTAACATATAATAAGATGACATACATGAGTGATGCTAGTAGTAAAGGCATGCTTCATATATTATAATACAAGTGTGAAAATAGACCATACTATGGTGGATTGTTGCACCCTACCACCCATGGTGATTGAGGTACAAACCTCTTAATGGGTTACTAAGGAACAAACCCCTTGATGGGTTGGAGGATGGTCACACCCTACCACCCATAGTGCTAAGGTTCAAATCCATTGATAGGTTAGAGGATGGTCACACACTGCCTCCCATGGTGCCAAGGTACAAACCCTTTGAAAGGTTAGAGGATGGTCATACCCTACCTCCCATGGTGATTGAGGCATACCCCTCAATTGGCTATGGTCAATTTAACACTATATAGAGAAATAACATATATATACTTTCCTTCTATCATCATAATATCATATACATACTCTTCTTTCATCATCATTCATAACATATGACATGTATTGAGCTTTTAATTCCTTAAGAAACCGTAATCGGACATTTATCAAACACTTCACGGGTGTGTAGTGCTAGTGTAAAATTATGTAATTCAAGTGAAATTATGCAAGAAAATCCATTATAAAATCATCAATCAATATCTTACAACACCCTCAAGCAATATACATGAAAATCCCTTCTCAAATCTTACAATAGATACATGATATAGAGCTCAAAACATAGAAAAATAGTCACAAATTCATATAGCGTTAACATAGTTCATAGACTAGTTCATACTAGTAAACCCATTTGTAAAATCAATCTTAAATCATGCAAATTGAGTAAAAATGAGATTAGCATACCATGGGTGAAAGGACCCAATGGTTGAAACCCACATACCTTAACTTTGGAGTAACTCTTGATGAAGATTGAAAATGGAGACTTAAAGCTTGAAGGAAATCTTTTGTTCTGGATGAGGGTTTGAGACTTAAATTTAGGAGTAAAAAATTTGGCTAAGTGTTTGAGTGAGTATTGAAAAATGTTTAGGACGATGTAAGGGAGAAATATGGCTAAGTATATGTATTTTAGTAAATGGGAACACTTAAGCCCAAGACTTAAAAGTCTTGGACCGAGTTGAAAATAACACTCACAAAATAACACACCTGCGCGTCGTGGAAGCAACACACTTTATTCTCTGGAAATTGCATTTTGAGATTTTTGGATTTTGCTGCGATTGCTCTAAGATCAGGGCTATACCATTTTGACTCTTTGTACAAGAATATGAAGTCAAATTTTTGATATCACAAACGGATTTTGAGATATATGAAAATTACAATTTCTGGCACTTTCAAGGCATATTTTTGGGTACTTTTTGAGGTCGTTTCAGGAGTTTGGTGAAGTTTTCTCTAATGAATTTTCTTTGCCAGTTTTAGATTATGCCTATCACAAGAGGAAGAAGAGCCTGCACTCCTGAAGAATTACCGACTCATGGAGAGCTCCGAGATGCTCTCACCTTGCTATCTCAAGCTGTGGCTAATCAAATCAATCAAGGGGCCCAAGCCCCTCATGCTCCTACTCCAACATCTCAGGTGAGGGACTTTATGCGGATTAATCCACTGGCATTCTATGGGTCTAAGGTGGATTAGGACCCTCAAGAATTTGTGGATGAGGTATACAAAGTGTTGGCTATCATGGGTGTTAGGTCAGAAGAGAAGGCGGAGTTGGCAGCATACCAACTCAAGGGGGTGGCCTAAATATGGTATACTCAATGCAAATGGAGAAGAGGAACAACTTTGTGATACTATGGGGGGAATTTAAGACAACATTCTTAATTGGTTCTTCCCTCTTGAGCTTAGGGAGGCCAAAATAGTAGAGTTCATGAATTTGAAGCAATGATCTATGAGTATAAGGAAGTATGCCCTTGAGTTCAACCAACCTTCAAAATATGCTCCACATTTGGTCACCGGCTCAAGGTCTAGAATGAACAAGTTCGTGATGGGTGTATCCAATTTGGTGAATGAGAAGTGCCGGGCCACTATGTTGATTAGTGACATAGAATTGTCCTGCTTGATAACTTTTACCGAATAATTAGAGGGGGAGAAGTTGAGAAACATAAGGGGTAACAAGCCTAGAGGGCCCGTTATGATGGTAAGTTCCAAGGTCTGAAAAGTGGCCGGTTTCATCAAGGCCAAAGGTCTACTAATGTACCTAATAGAAGGTTTGCCGATGAAAACCCAAGGTTCCAAGGTGATAGTGGTGTGTCGTCCAACGCTATGTGTCCAAAATGTGGTAGGGCTCATAGAGTCCCATGTTTGAGGGACACCAATGCTTGATTCGGTTGTGGTGAAGTGGGGCATAAGAAGATTGATTGTTCTTGTAATTGAAACAAGGGTGAGAATATTTGCCCACAAGGCTGGGCTACAAATGCAGTCTCTTTGGGGAGGGAAGGCCAAAAAGGTAGTTCCCCAAGGTACAATCAGTTCTATGCTCTTCATGGGAGACAAGGGGTTGATGAGGTTCCTGATGTCATCACTGATATGTTAAAAGTCTTTGATTTTGATGTGTATGCATTGATTGACCCGGGTGCCACTTTTTCTTTTGTTACCCCTTTTTGTTGCCAAAAAGTTCCATGTTTAACCTGAGTTGTTGTGTGACCCATCTAAGGTGTCTATTCCTGTTGGTGCATCTATTGTTTATAGAAGAATCTATAAAAATTGTCCATTTGCATTTTGCATAAAATATTGCCGTGTTACTTTGTTGAGTTGGACATGTTAGATTTTGACATTATTCTTGGGATGGATTGGTTGCATGCATACTACGCCTCTATTGATTGTATAACCCATAGGGTCCAATTCCAATTCCCCAGTGAATCCGTCCTTGAGTAGGAGAGTCATAATATGGTGGTCAAGAGTAGGTTTATTTCTTGCATTAAAGCCCAATGGTTGATCTCTAAGGGGTGTCTCCATCATCTTGTGAGGAATAGGGATGTGGAGTCTAAAGTCCTTCCCATAGAGTCAGTTTCGGTGGTTAATGAGTTCCCAGATGTCTTCCTAAATGACCTTCCTGGTGTTCCTCCCGAAAGAGAAATAGATTTTGGCATAGATCTCCTTCCCGATACTCAACTTATTTCTATTCCTCCTTACCGTATGGCCTCAATGGAGTTGAAAGAGGAATTAAAGGATTTGTTAGACAAGGGTTTTATTAGTCCTAGCCAATCACCTTGGGGTGCACCGATGTTGTTTGTGAAGAAGAAGGATTGTTCTCTTAGGATGTGCATTGATTACCGACAACTTAATAGAGTCACAATCAAGAATAAGTACCCTCTACCAAGGATTGATGATCCTTTTGACCAACTACAAGGGGCTAGTCACTTCTCTAAGATTGATCTTCAGTTCGGTTATCATCAAGTGAAAGTGAGGGAATGTGACATTCCCAAGACAGCCTTTCGAACAAGGTATGAGCACTACGAGTTCGTGGTTATGTCTTTTGGGTTGACCAATGCACCAACTATCTTCATGGATCTTGTGAATAGGGTCTTCAAAACCTACCTTGATTCGTTTGTTGTGGTCTTCATTGATGATATTTTGATCTTTTTCCATAGTGAGGAGGAGCATGTAAGTCATTTGAGGGTGGTGCCACAAAGGTTGAGGGAATATTAGTTGTATGCCAATTATGAGAAATGTGAGTTTTGGTTGTAAGAGGTTGCCTTTCTAGGTCATGTGGTGTCGGGGGATGGGATTAAGGTGGATCCGAAAAAGACAGAGGTGATTAGAAATTGGCCTACACCTTTGACTCCATCGGATATTAGGAGCTTCTTGGGCTTAGTAGGTTATTACCGGAGATTTGCGAATAGGTTCTCCTCTTTTGCTTCTCCTATGACTAAGTTGACCTAAAAGAAGACTAAATTTGTGTGGGCCGATGAATGTGAAAAGAGTTTCCAAAATTTGAAGGATAAGCTTGTGTCCGCTCCTATCTTGTCACCACGGAAAGGGCTAGAAGAGTTTGTTATGTATTGTGATGCTTCAAGAGTTGGTTTGAGTTGTGTTTTGATGCAAAATGGTAAGGTGATAGCCTA
>JAABOM020040592.1:0-16555 GCA_011800125.2 Solanum clarkiae
CAAAGTTAGTCAATCACTTAATCGTCGGATAACTGCATTTAGCAGCCATTTCGAGTGCGTAAAACCTTCTCGAAATGGAAATATGAACCCGAACCTGTTTCTCTGGATTTCTAAAAGATTTTTCTGTTAGGTCTTTTAAAAATATTCAATGGTTTCCTAATTATCCTTAAAATTAGATGGCGACTCTGTTTTCTTTAAAATTTCCAAATTGGTTTTTAACTTAAATAAATTGAGTTCTAAATCGATTTTGAATTTTCTTTTTTCCTTTTCAAAAAGCCATTTTTCGGCGTAACAATTGCATGGGGTACACTTTTCTATCATTTCGAATCATGGTGCTCAACTCACTTCTCATTTTTGGAGGTCCTCCAAAAGAGGTGTTGGTACCAAGGTCAAGATTTGCATGGATTTTCATCCTTAAACGGATGGCAATGCATAAAGGACCATCCAAACTTTTGATGATATGCATAGAGCTTTTGTTTCTGAGTTTAACGGTAGTTGGGATGAACATCTTCCACTTATTGAGTTTGCTTACAACAATAGCTACCGCTCAAGCATTGGCATGGCTCCTTTTGAAGCTTTGTATGTTAGGCATTGTAGATCCCCGATTTGGTGATTTGATGTAGGGGAGGTGGTATTGCTGGGTTCGAATTTGGTTATGGAAGCCTTGGAGAACATGAGGTTGATAAGCGAGTGATTGAAGACAGTCCAACGTAGACAAAATTCCTACTCGAATATAAGGAGATGAGATCTTGAGTTTAAGGTTGGTGATTAGGTTCACTTAAAAGTCTCACTATGAAGGGTATGGTCCGATTTGGCAAGAAAGGGAAATTGAGCCAAGGTTTGTGGGTCCTTATAGAGTTTTGAGGAGAGTTTGTAGGATTGCATTTGAGTTTGAGTTTCCTATGGAGATGAATATGGTTTACTCGGTCTTTCATGTGTCCATGTTGATAAAGTGTGTGGGTGACCAAAGTGCTATAGTACCCTTAGAGGTTGTGGGTGTTGTGGAAGATAGTTTGACCTATGAGGAGGTCCCGGTGGAGATTCTTGATAGACAAGTGAAGAGATTGAGGAATAAAGATATAGCATCTATCAAGGTCCTTTTGAGGAATCAACAAGTTAAAAGTGCCACATGGGAAGCCGATGCGGACATGGAAAAGTGAAGGTAATAACTTAAGTCCCATCTCTGATTCAAGTCTTATGTTTTAACTCTCACGTCATTTTTCATATATTCATGTTTATGGTAACAAGTTTATGGTGATTTTTGACATTCATGTTTAGATTTTTGAAAATGGAGTTTAAGTGCATTTTTTGCATTCATGTTGGATTGAAACCTTCATAATTACATTTCTTACGCATGCTTCTTTGACATTCGGAGATGAATGTTCCCAAGGGGGAGATATTGAAACACCCCTCATGTGCTTCAAAATGCCCCATAATCATAATTTCTATATATCTCAAAATTCATACATGATTTCAAAAATCTGACTCCATATTCTCGATCAGGGGAAAATAAAGTGGGAAATGGGTATAACCCCAATTTTAGAGACACATAATCAAAAACAATTTTTGCTAATTTTACTATTCGGAGTGGTTGTCCGCGTCTAGCCGCGACGTGCCACGAGATCGGAGTTGTGTATTTTGCCAAGTGCAATTGGTGCGTGTCATGCTAAGGGCATGGACCGGTGTATTATTTTCCATGGTTTTTTCATTTCACCCAAGGGCATTGGGGTCATAGCTCCATGCCCACTTAAACATGAAACCTCCCATACTTAGCCATTTTTCAACTCTATAACTCACAAACCCTCTCTAAAATCTCTAAGACTCTATTAATTCTCTCATTCAAATAAAAGGATTTCAAGCTCAATTTTGGAACTCAAGGACTCATTTCAATCTCTAAGTCTACTTCTAGTTCATTTCAAGGAATTCAAGATTTAATGTATGTGGGTCTTCATCCATGGGTCCTTTCACCCATGGAGCCTAACCTTCTCGTTTTATGAAAATTGCATGTTTTCGAGTTATATTACCTATAGGTATCTCTTATTGTGAAATATGAACATAAATCACATTGGGTTTTTACCAAATATTGATTAATTATGCCTGAATATCTATTTCAAGCTTATTCCATGAATTGATTTTGCCTATTGAGATTATGCATGTTTTGTGCTATGAGACAGTGAACTATTATGAGCTTTTGTGATGGATTTCAAGATACCCTACATGTGGGTTTTACTAGTATGTTGGTGGGATGTTTTGCACTGAGTTTACTCATTTTGTTTTGCTGTTGAATTGCATGACTTTGAGCAAGTATCATAAACCAACCATGTGTTTGATAAAATGACATGATAAGAATTCTCAAGTTATTGATGATCTATTACATGATGTACAAGTCAAGCGACTTCGTGATGATTAAGAGCTTTCAAGCATGTATTGAATTCAAGTATCTATGATTTTACAAGTATCAAGTTAGGCCCTATTTCAAGATTTTTACCTCTTATGATCCATTCATGTTAAAGCAAGGGTTCATGTATGATTATGATCAACTCTCATGTTCAAGATAGGCTCACTAGTAGAGGTCAAGCATGTTTATGAGCTACTCAAGTCATGTTCTTATAAGCTATCCCTGTTATGATTAAAGCATGACTATTTCATGTACTCCATTGGATTAGACTTAGCACGGACGGATTGGATGTCAGAGTGGACTATCTTTAAGTGTCTATACTCCTTTCCTCAAACTTTGTGCCTCCATAGGATTATGGCTATTGCACTTGCTATACTGGTGGATTCATCTAGTGCACTTTATCATGAAATCCTTTGCAAAATGGGTCATGTTATCATAAATATGGTTGCTTTATTTAAAATGGGTCATGTTCCCATAAGGTGAAGAATGGTTTACCTTGACAAGTAGACCACCTTTTTACCGATATGGGTTATTTATCAGGATTTCAAGTTATAACTCGCTTGGTCTTACTTATGTCGATTAAGGTCTTTTCCCATATATATATGGTATATTTTGCAAGTTGAATGATTAACAAGCATGTTTTACTACAAGCATTAATCATGCATACCATATTGAGATTATGTATCCATTGCTTAAGATTATGCTCTTTAAATATATTGGCTTATGTCTTTTTGGCGTTGTACCCCGCATACTTAATATATTCAAATGTACTAATACATACTCTATGCTTACAAGATATTACCAAGTAGGTACTGAGCTCCTTTTGATCATCCTCCACGTGACTAGTTCAGTACTTCGTAGAAAAGCATTGGTGAGTCCTCAAGTTCGAGGATAATATCTAAGTTACCCTGGCTATGTTGAGACTTCTTTATATTGAGCACTTGTTATCATGATGGTGAGCCCGGGAAGTGTGTTGACCCCCGCTTCATTTGATGTTAGAGGTGTTGTTGGAGATTATGTTATGTTATGTTATGAGCTTGACTCTTTTATGTTTTTATGAATATCAAAAAATTCCCTTAGTCGCACTTCCTTTTTAAATTACCAAGGATGTGTGAATGATATGCTAAGAGGCTTGTGTGAGGTCCCTTCGAGTTTCCCATTAACCGTGTCTCACCTAGGCCCTAGGCTTGGGTCTTGATAGCTCAAGAATAGACCAGGGCTAATGAAACGCCCCGGAAATGTGCCTAGAAAATGCTCATAATTGTAATTTCCATGTATCTCTAAATTCATGCGTGTTATAAAAAATCTGACTTTATATTCTTAATCGGGGGCAGGGGGAATTGAGTGGAAAATGGGTATAACCTGGATTTTAGGACAACCATAGTGAAATTTATTTTTTGCAAAATATTTCAAAAACAGTGTGGGTTTGCGATAACTCCGCGATGCGGACTCGAAGCGGAGTAGTGTTTGCACTTCCATGATTTTCTAGTTTCGACCCAAAACATTAGGGTCATATCCCCATGACCAGTTATGCGTAAAAGCACCTATACTTAGCCATTTGTCAACTTGATATCGCTCAAGACCCTCTCAAAACCCTCTCCAACACTTAACCAAATATTTCATCCAAATTCAAGTGTCTCAAGCTTAAATCCGGATCTCAAGAACTCTATTCAAACTTCAAATATTCTTCAAGACTACATCAAGAAAACCCATGTTTGAGGTATGTGGGTTTCATCCATTGGGTCTTTTTACCTATGGAGCCCAATCTTCCTTTTCATGAAAATTATATGTTTTCAAGTTGTATTATCTGTGGTTATCTGTAATTATGGATTTTGATTATAAATTACGTTGGAGTTCTATGAACTGGTGATCGATTATAGATGTTTAAGTATTCCAAACTTATACTATGAAATGGTTTTTCCTATTGAGACTATGCTTGTTTTGGGCTATGAAACTATGATCTATTATGAGATTTAATGATGGATTTTAAGGTATCTTACATTAGGGTTTTACTATGTGTTGGTGGGTTGATTTATATTGAGTTTTCTCATATTATTTCATTCTTGAATTACATGATTTTGAATTAGCATTATACACCCGCCAAGTATTTGATAAAATGTCTTGACAAGGATTCTTGTGTCCTTGATGATCGATTGCATGGTATACAAGTCATGTGACATTAGGATGATTAAGGGATTGTATGTATGCATTGAATTTATGAATAGTATCTATAGTGTTATCAGTTGACCATACCTTATTGGGGGGTGGCATGCCATAGTACCTTGTTGAGGTGTATGTACTTCAACAACCATGTCGGGGGTGGCATGCCCTACTACCTTGTTGAGGGGTACATACCTTAATTACCTTCCAAGGGGGTGGTAGGTGGTATGCCTTAGATTCCAAGTAATAGCTTTCTTGTTCTATGATTATGGTCTCCTCCTACAAATGTATTCTATATTTCCAAATTATATGATTTACAAGCATGTTTTACCTCAAGTATTGATCATGCATGACATATTGATATTAAACTTATTCCTTGCTTATGATTATGCATTTTTACTATGTTGGCTATGTCTTGTTACATTGCATCCTACATACTTAGTACATTCAAATGTAATAATGCATACTTCATACATGTATGATGTTACCATGTATGAATTAGAGAACCTCTCGATCAACCTCCACGCAGCTAGTTCAGTGCTTTGGAGATATGTTTTGGTGAGTCCTCAAGTCCAAGGATGCTATCTATGTTACTCTTGCCTTTTGTTAATTTCCTTATGTTGAACATTTGATACTATGAGCCCAGAAAGTGTTTTGGGCCCTTTTCCAATATATGTTTAGAGGTGTTATTGGAGCAAATTATGTATTTATGCTTTGAACTTTTACTCTTTTATGCATTATAAATATCAAGACTTCCCTTAGTATCATTTTCCCTTATTTATGTCTCTTGTTGTTGATATTTTGCTTCCACGACCAAGGATATGCTATTTATATGCTAAGAGGCTTGTTTGGGGTTCCTTCGGGTTTCACATATATTGTGCCATGTCTAGGCCCTAGGCTTGGGTCATGACAAACTTGGTATTAAAGTACTAAGTTGTTAATGTTCCTTGGAATCCAACACACCGCATCAATTAGAGTCTTATTCATGATTGTGAAGCGAGCCAAAACTATGAGTAAGAGGCTCTGAGGCATTTTAGGAAATAATTCACTTCTTCACGATCTATGTCATGCGATGAACCTAAGTCCACTTGGGCTTATTACTAACTCCTAACTGTTACATTTCAGAATATGTCTCAAGTTATTCATGGTGGTGATATGTCAAACGGGGAGGTTCGCAGTGTTCTATGACTATTGGCGAAGGTTATAACCATTCAAATCATTCAACAATTGGGTGCTCCCGAGACTTCAAGGGATAAAAGAAAAGAGAGGGAGGCTAAGAGAGCTTGAGCAAGGGGGCGCTTCATCTTCCACTAGAATACATGTGCCCATATATAAAAAGGAGAGGATCCTTTTTTCCACTTGTCAAGAGTATGGCAAGAAACATCAAGAAAGGTATTTGGTGGGAATTGTGGGTTGCTTCAAGTGTGGTAGTGATGGGCATAAGATGAGAGAATTTCCCAGTGGCCTTAAAGGTAGGAAGAAGAGGAGTTTAAATTGAAGGTAGGATTCTATACACTAAGCCTAGTAGCGGTGGTTGAATGACTTCTCTTAGGTGCCTAAAATGTGGGACAAACCATAGTGGAACATATTGGAAAAACACAGGTGTATGGGTTGGGTGTTGATAGATGGGCCAAAAGATTACTAACTGTCCATTTGTTCAAGGGAAAGGCAAGGGTGTTGGTGTTCAAGTTTCCCCTACGAGTCACAAATGTTGAGAGTACTATCTGAGAGATCGTATAGCCGATATGAGTCTATGTTTCTAGTATGGTGCAAAGGATCATGGTCGGGACATTATCCATGCATTGCTAAGGATTATGGGTATGAACATTGATGTTTCCAACCATACCACTCTAGGGGTCACTAGATTTGGCATTGTGCTTCACAGGTATGTTAAAGGTTTTTTATTTTGATGTGTATGCTTTGATAGACCCAGGTCCCACTCTTTCTTTTATTACTCTTTTTGTTGCCAAAAGCTTCATGTTAGTCCCGAATTGTTATGTGAGCCTTATGAAGTGTCTAGCCCCATTGGTGAGTCCATTGTTGCTAAACGAGTCTATAGAAATTGTCCCGTGTTTATTTTGCATAAAGTCTTGTCTTGTGATTTTGTTGAATTAGATATGGCGGATTATGATGTTATTCTTGGGAAGGATTGGTTGCATACATATTATGCTTCTATTGATTGTAGAACTTATAAGGTTAAAGTCCAATTCCCTAATGAACCCGTCCTTGAGTGGGAAAGTTTTGATGTGGTTGTCAAGGGTAGATTCATTTCTTGTCTTAAAGCCCAAAAGTTGATTTCTAAGGGTTGTATCCATCATGTTGTGAGGGTTAGGGATGTTGAGTCTAGAATCCTTCCTATAGAGTCGGTTCTAGTTGTCAATGAGTTTCTCGATGTCTTTCCTAATGAGATTCTCAGTGTTC
This sequence comes from Solanum clarkiae, assembly GCA_011800125.2. Taxonomy (NCBI): domain Eukaryota; kingdom Viridiplantae; phylum Streptophyta; class Magnoliopsida; order Solanales; family Solanaceae; genus Solanum; species Solanum clarkiae. Next base: position 6,980 of record JAABOM020040592.1, read on the forward strand.
CTCTCAAAAGGGAAATAGACTTTTGCATAGACATTCTTCCTGACACTCAACCCATTTCTATGCCCTCTAACCGTATGGCCCCGGCGGAGTTGAATGAGTTGAAGAAGCAGTTGAAGGATTTGTTGGAGAAGGGTTTTATAAGTCCTAGTAAGTCACTATGGGGTGCACCGGTGTTGTTTGTGAAGAAGAATGGTTCTCTGAGAATGTGAATCAATTACCAATAATTTAATAGAGTCACCATAAAGAACAATTACCTTCTACCAAGGATTGATGACCTTTTTGATCAACTTCAAGTGGCTAGTCACTACCCTGTGATTGATCTTCGGTCCGGGTATCACCAAGTGAAAGTGAGGGAGTATGACATTCCCAAGATAGCCTTCCACACTAGGTATAGTCTCTTTGAGTTTGTGGTTATCTCCTTTGGGTTGACTAATACACTGACTATATTTATGGATCTTATGAGTATGTCTGTAAACCCTACCTTGACTTGTTTGTGGTGGTCTTTATTGATGATATCTTGATGTATTCCCATAGTAAGGAGGAGCATGTGCATCACTTGAGGGTCGTGTGGTAAATCTTGAGGGAGGAGAGGTTGTGTCCAAAATATGAGAAATGTGAGTTTTGGATGAAAGAAGTTGCTTTCTTGGGCATGTAGTAGGTGATAGCATTAAGGTGGATCCTAAGAAGATGGAGGTGGTTAGAAATTGGCCTAGCTCTTTGACTCTATCAGATATTAGAAGTTTCTTTGGGTTGGCGGGTTATTATCGGAGGTTTATAAATGGATTCTCTTTTATTTCTTCTCCTATGACTAAGTTGACCCAAAGAAAGTCAGAGCTTGTGTAGACCGATGAATGTGAGAAGTGTTTCTAAACCTTGAAACATCAGCTTGTCTCTATTCCTATCTTATCTGTACCAGAAGGGCTGTAAGGGTTTGTTCTATTTTATGATGCCTCAAAAATTTATTTAGGGTGTGTTTTAATGCTAAAGGATAAGCTGATAGCATATGTCTCTGGACAACTTTAGTTGAATGAAAAGAATTATCCCACCCATGATCTTTAATTGGTGGTCATGGTATTTGCTTTGAAAATTTGGCATCATTACTTCTATGGGATTCATGTTGATATGTTTCCCGACCATAACAGTCACAAATACGTGATCACCCAAAAAGATCTTAACTTGAGACAAAGGAGGTGGTTAGAGCTCCTTAATGATTATGATATGAGTGTGCATTATCACCTCAGAAAAAGCTAATGTTGTACTGATGCTCTAAGTAGGGTGTCTATAGGCAACCTAGCTCATGTTGATGATGGTGGCAAGGAGGTGGCTAGAGAGGTTCCTCGATTGGATCAATTGGGGGTTAGGTTGGATGAACTTGATAATGGTAGTGTAGTGGTTGTTAATGGTTCTAAGTCTTCCTTGATTGAATATGTAAAGAAACATGATTTTGACCCTGCCTTGCTACAATTGAAGGCCTTGGTGGGAGATGGTAAAGTGGAGGTTTTCTCCAAAGGGGGAGATGGTGCCCTTAGGTACCAAGGTAGATTCTGTGTGCCTAGTGTTGATGACTTGAGAAAGAACATTTTTGATGAGACTCATAATTCATCCTATTCTATTCACCCCAGTTCTACAAAGATGTATGGAGATTTGAGAGAGGTGTATTAGAGAGATGGCTTTGCTAGGCCTGGATTTGGTGATGAAGCCTTGAAAAAGGTGAGGTTGATAAGGGAGAGGTTGAAAACATACCAAAGTAAACAAAAGTGTTATTCCGATATTTGGAGGAGATTTTGATTTTAAGGTTGGTGATCGGATTAATTTGAAGGTCTCACCCACGAAGGGTGTAGTTCGATTTAGAAATAAAGGAAATTGAGCCCAAGGTTTATGGGTTCTTATAGAGTGTTGAGAAGGATTCGTAAGGTGGCCTATGAGTTGGAGTTTCCCATTGATATGAATATGGTTCATCCGGTCTTCCATATATTTATGTCGAGGAAGTGCGTGGGTTACCCTAGTGTTGTTGTACCGTTGGAGTATATGGGTGTGGTAGAAGATAATTTGACCTATGACAAGGTCCTGATGGATATTTTTGATAGACAAGTGAAGAGGTTTAGAAACAAGGATGTAGATTCCGTCAAGGTTCTTTGGAGAAACCAACAAGTTGAGAGTGCCATATAGGAAGCCGAGGGGGACATGAGAAAGCTATTTCCATATCTCTACCACTCTACTTAAGCCGGAGGTACTAATTTCAGTCCCCCAATATGCTTTCAAGTCTTAAGTTTCAGCCCTTATGTAATTTGCATGCATTCATGTTTATATTGAAATGTTTATGGTTATTCTAATATTCAAGTTGAGATTTTTGAAAACGATGTTCAAATGCATTAGTTGCACTCATGTCAGGCTAAAATCTTCGTGACTACTTCTGTTATGTGTGTTTATTTGACATTTGGGGATGAATGTTCCCAAGGGGGAGATATTGAAATGCCCCGGAAATGTGCCTAAAATATACCATAATCGTAATTTTAGATATCTCAAAATTCGTGAGTGTTATTGAAAATCTGACTTCATATTCTTGATCAGGGGGCAAAATTGAGTGGGAAATGGGTATAACCTAGATTTTAGGAGACCTATAGAGACAAATGATTTCCATAAAATTTTGCAAAAATAGTGTGGGTCCTTGACACCTCCACGATGCGGACACGTCGCGAAGTAGTGTTTGCACTTTCTTGATTTTCCAGTTTTGGCCCAAAACATTGGTGGCTTGGCCCTATGCTCACTTGTGCATAAAACCACCTATAGTTAGCCATTTTTCAACTCTATATCACTCAAGACCCTCTCAAAACCCTTTCCAACACTTAACCAAATATTTCATCCAAATTCAAGTGTCTTAAGCTTAATTTGGGATCTCAAGAACTCAATTCATGCTTCAAGTCTCCTTCAAGACTATATCATGAAAACCTAAGTTTGAGGTATGTGGGTTTCATCAATTTGGTCCTTTCACCCATGGAGCCCAATCTTCTTTTTTATGAAAATTTCATGTTTTCAACTTGTATTATCTACGGGTATCTCTTATCATGGATTTTGATAATAAATTAGGTTGGGGTTTTCCAAACTTATAATCGATTGTGCATGTTTAATTATTCCAAGCTTATATTATGAAATGGTTTGCTTATTGATACTATGCATGTTTTGGGCTATGAAACTATGATCTATTATGAGATTTGATGATGGACTTCAAGGTATCTTACACGAGGGTTTTATTATGTTTTTGTAGGTTGATTTACATTAAGTTTTATCATATTATTTCGCTCCTGAATTGCATGATTTTGAACTAGCATTACACACCCATCAAGTGTTTGATAAAATGTCTTGACGAGGATTCTTGAATTCTCGATAAACTATTGCGTGGTTTACAAGTCATGTAATGTTAGGATGATTAAGGGATTGTATGTATGCATTGAATTTATGAAAAGAATCTATAGTGTTCTAAGTTGACCACTCCTTGTTGGGAGTGGCATGCCTAATCACCTTGTTAAGGGGGTGTCAAGCCTCAAACACCTTGTCGGGGGGTGGCAAGCCCTATTACCTTGTTGAGGGTTATGTACCTTAACCATCTTGGCGGGGGGTGGTATTCCCTACTACCTTGTTGAGGGCTATGTACCTCAACCACCTTCTTAGGGGGGTGGCATGGCCTACTACCTTGTTGGGAGGTATGTAACTCAATCACCTTGTCGGGGGGTGTCATGCTCTACTACCATGTCGAGGGGTATGTAACTCAATCACCTTCCAAAGGGGTGGCATGCCTTGGATTACCAGTAATAACTTGCTTGGTCTATGATTATAGTTTCTTCCTACACATGTAATCTATATTTCCAACTTATGTGATTTACAAGCATGCTTAACTCAAGTATTGGTCATGCATGCCATATTGATATTATACTTATCCCTTGCTTACGATTATCCATTTTGACTATGTTGCCTCTGTCTTGTTGCATTTTATCCTACATACTTAGTACATTCAAAAGTATCAAGGCATACTCTATGCCTACATGTTGTTACTATGTAGAAACTAGAGCACATCTCGATCTTCCTCCACACTGCTAGTTTGGTGCTTTGGAGATATGTTCTGGTAAGTCCTCAAGTCTGAGGATGCTATCTTTGTTACTTTTGCCTTTTGTTAGTTTCCTTGTGTTGAACACTTGATACTATGAGGGTGTGCCCGGAAAGTGTCTTGGCCCCGCCTCCAGTCTATGTTTAGAGCTGTTGTTGGAACAAATGATGTACTTATACTTTGATCTTTGATTCTTTTATGATTTATAAATATCAAGACTTCCCATAGTCCCATTTTCACTTATTTATGTCTCTTGTTGTTGATATTTTGCTTCTGTGACCAAGGTTGTGTGATTGATATGCTAAGAGTCTTTTCGGGTTCCCCATTCATTTTGTCACATCTAGTCCCTAGGCTTGGGCCATGACAACTAATTTCAAGGTATTTCACTTGACACGATCAGGCTAAAAAAGTGCTAAGAAATAAATGGTACATGTAAGACTCAAATATTTGGAACAAACGATGAATTTCTCATTTGGTTGGTCATTTTAAGCAAAAGTGGACCAATTCAAAGAACAAGGGCCTAGCATCCTTTCCTAATCCGTATAATCTCCTTTCCAACTTAGAGTAATAGGGTATGTTTTGAATCAACACACAACGCATGAATATAGCAAAATAACAAAATTGGCTCACACATACATGGCATTACATACATAGTAAACAAAAATTCATAGAGGATGCTTCATGTATCAATTTTTCCTCAATCAGAACATATATTGCCAAATCATGCATGGTTGCAATATAACTACTACTCAAAATTTTGTTGGGTACCAACTTTCAAAATATTTCATAAAACATTAAAAAGAAGCTACATGCTATAAGTTCAACTACTATATATTACAAATATCATCTAAGACATCTTTGACATGCCAGTTCAACAAAAATTAAACATCCACGAGGAAAACGAGTACAGGCGAGAAAGCCTCAGCATCAAAATTTGGAGTAATTATGGACAAAAAGCTACTCAGATTTCACCCTAGTCCATAACTACCTACACCCCATCAAAACATTTGTACGTTATCCTCAATGTACAATATCAAAAATTAAAGTAAATACAAGGGGTCAAAAACAAACATATTATAGTGCCTAAGTACTAGTCTCAGGCTACATCTGGTCATCTCTCTCATGCTTGGTAGTCTGTGCAACAGCCGCAATGGATGAGCCAATACCCGTCATTCTATCATGCTCCTGGGCTCATCTTAACTCTTCTTCTTCTTTGCACATCCTCATGACTCGCCCGAGCTCATCCTCTACCTCTTTCTCATCAACCTCAAAAGTGTTTTGGCATACACACCTTTCCTCAGTATCATTATCCTAAATAAGGAGTCACCTCCTATGGGAAGGCTATGTGGAATCCTTCATGGCAAACAAATCAAATAGCGGCTTTGAAGGTGTAGACTCTGGAACTGTAACTAATGCCACTAATAAGGAAGTCATGTCAGCCCTTAGTTTTGCTATCTCCTCATGTAAGGCTGACATGTATGATGGTTGGGCCTTGGATAAGCTCTTCTGCACTCGGTCCTCAAAGGCATCAATGCGGGCATCTACTATGGAAATATGCTCCTAGACGGTAGAAATGGTGAATGCCTTGCATCACTCCTCTGAGTCCCCAACTGTCGAGTAGACCCATGGCCTAAGCTGCTGCATGAGCTAAGACAACTGAGCCTCTGTTTGTGATAACCTCTGCGCTATGGCCTGAATAGAAAGCAGAGACATGTGAACCACGCCAGGTATGGAAGTCTATGATGTAGAATTCTCTAGTGAGGGAGCAGCTAAAGTGGGACCCCTTTCAATATCGACTACATCAGGCTATTGGGGTCTCTCATCAGTAGTAATAGCTTGAGTAGTGGTAGGGGTAGTCATCGAACCCTCTTGTGGTGTCTCTGGAGCAAATGCATCAGGCATAGGAAGAGGTTGTGTCCTCTGAAATGCCAAGGGGTTCTCATCAGCCTTAGTCAGGCTGGGAGCAAAAGTGTGTAGGGCTGATACTAAGTGGTCATGATGATGTAGTATTTGTACTTTGGACGCAATGCAGTGTCAGTAGATCAAGATAAAAAATGGAATCAAAGTCGACCTGTTGAGCGCCGACTGATGAATTTGCTCAAAATCTTTCGGGCCCAATCAATCTATAGCCAACCAAGATGCTGGCAACCAGTACTGCACGCTTTGCTGTGAGTGTGTTTTCTGCTAATGTAGGCCAAATGCGAGATCAAGCGATCACCCACAGAAACTTGGCGGGAAAAAGAAAGGGAAGCCTTGACAATAGGCTCCATATGGGTGGTGACCCCAGTAGGCTCTAGACCTCGCTCAGTAATGTCACTGGCCACCCATCCCAATACGATATCCTATGTACCGGATCCTTCATGAATAATGTATTATCGCCTTCCCCAACCTATGATCAAATTCAGCTGTCGACCTCGGGGCTTGGTACGTGGGACCAAAGAATACACGGTGGATCATCTCCTCCAAAATGTCGACCCACCACTCTCTCACTAATACCTCTCTCAATCTCGGCTGCGTGAGAGGTATCTTCTCCTTGGAAAGATCATGAAGAACTATGGTTGCATAAGCTGCATAGAATTCCCACACTATAAGTGGGTCATATCCTCAAAGCTTAGCTACCAACCACTTGAGCCTATATCATATTATTGTGTCCTCCAGTCTTGGGACATGACTCAATCCATCGTCAATCAACCGAGGCTCCTCATATATCGATCGTGTGGTCTTTTCTTGCCCCTTTGGGTGCATACCTATTTGTATCCATACCATTGATACCCTACCAATGAGTAGGATCCGGTGCTTGAGAAGTTGATGGGGGAAAGGAGGACTGTGTGTCTCCTCCATCCTGGTGGCCATCCTCTGAACTAGACTTCATGCCTGAATGAGTCATATATGGTGAATCGTCATCACTCTTATCATTGCCTTGCTCCTCAGACTAGGAAGGACTATCACTACGAGCTTGAGTTTTCCCATATCTGGCAGCAACTCTCATTTATGGTCGAGGTACTGCTAGATCAGGCTAGGTGTTATAATCCTCTATTAACCTACTTACCTAGGTCTGCTCATTACCCGAACACTCCTCGTCTGTAGGCTCATCAAGGAGTTTCTTTCTAAATAGCTCGATCTTTGAGCATTGTCCCTTTGGAGCCATAACACCTAAAGAATAAACACAAATGAAACACCATAAGCCAAAATAATCAACAAAAGAAAATAAGAAAAACAAGAAAATTTACTTGGATCAGCTATATATAGGTGATACAAGAACCAGGTATGACTCATAGTTGGAACTATGAGTTGTACTGTGGTCCTGTAAATAAGAAGTGAATCAACATTGGAACATTGTATGAGACCCAGTCATGATATGTAATTTGGTCACGGGTCATGGACAGGTTTCGTATAGAGTTCTTGGGAGCAAAATTGAAACAGGTAAGAGTCCACGAGACTCATCTAAGGCTCAAAAAGAGATCTACGACTCATAGGTGGTCTTGTATGATGAATACACAAGATTTTTAAGTTACTATAACTTCCCATGAGAGGCAGTTATGACGCATAGTCCCATTACGAGTCATAAAAGACTCCCGTAAGAAAGAAACAACTAGTACCTAAAACACCTCAACTCATCACACGAACCTTATGAACAATTTAAATGCTATCCTACCAGTATAGAAGCAAGTCCATTAGCACTCATCTACCAAGCACAACTTAACCCGTAACCTAATCATAATGTCAACATAAAAATTTACACCATCAATAAGGATTTAGAAAGCAATACTCATTCAAGTCATTTTTCCCCAACTCATTCAAACTTCCACCTATGTCACCACCCCGAAATCATACACAAAGATCACTCAATCACATTAAAATCAATTGGAGGTACAGACAAATGGGCAACACAAACATTACGCATCCTATAATTCTAACTAAATCAATATAACCCAAACAAAATCATGTCCCTGTGCAATCGACACTCAATAATCATTCATGAACAAATTTGAATCATTCACTCAAACAAGGGACATAATAATCATGGGCATTTAATCACTATACAAAAGATTTAGCACTTAACTTATGGCCTAAGCAATCAATCCAATTTACAGCAACCCAAGCCTCACATTCACAATTCAAATTTAGGCAAGAATCATATGTCTAAACACTAACTCATTCATATTCATCCACTTAAAATTGAAAACACAAGGAAAATCTAGAAGTGAATACCCAACCAAGAAACTTGCCAATTGGGTAGATGAACTTGAGGAAGAAAAAGAAGATGAGTGATGTCGAAACCCTAGTTGTCGGAATATGCTTGTTGGAAATAGGTTGTACACACCGAAAAACTGATCGAAAATAGGACAGGGGGTCAAATTAATTTTGACATCTTTTTATACTTTATCAGGTCACATTTAAAAATTATTATGCCAGGTCTACGCAACCTCGACTATCAGTTGCATCTTGTATTTCTTGGTCTCGTAGACCACCTCAACACTTAGATAAATTCAAAAATATACCTAGATTCTACGAATCCTATTCACGACTCATAGTGTGGACTACAAGTCATAATGTTGGCTCATAGATGAAGTGCACTTTTAATCTGCTAGGTATAACTCCCTATGAGATAGGTTACAAGTCGTGAAGTGCAATATGACTCATAAGTCTGGTCATACAGATCGTATAAGATGCAATTCTCAGATAGACTTGAAATCTCTATCATGAACGTGTATGCTCCTCAAAAAATGCTCTTGCACCTTAAATGCAACAAACATAACATCAAAAATATCAATCAGAACACAAACAAACAATGAACTCAAAATTTAAAATCTTAAAATAAATATCAAAATTAAGATAGAATATCAAAATGCTTGGGTTGACTCCCAAGTAGCACTTGATTAATTATCGTAACATTACTTAGTCATCTTGAGAACTCAGAATTCCTCAACGTTTAGTGAGTCCTTGTCACCATACTTTGCATATTTCATCATGCTACTCTGAATCTGGTCCAATTGTATTGAGATAAGTTCGAACTGACAGTTATGTAAGACTCCATATCTTACAAAACTAGTACTATGCAAACTAAACATGATATGATTTGTTCAAATTAGCGCCAATTTTTAAAAGTTCTCGAATCTCAAATTAAAGGGCGATAAGTATGTCTAATGCTGAAAGGGTTGAGTGTAAATAAGTCTTAATTGAATTGAGGAGATCATGACCTTAAATGAAGTTAGAGAAGTTAGGTGCTTATAGGACTTGGGAATCTAGTAGGTGAGTCACCTACTTCCTTAGCTTAAATTTTCTAGCTAAATGGAGACGAGGCCCGACGTCAAATTTGTCCAAGTCCGATTACGAATAAATTCCTCATTAAGGGTATAAGTGTAGCCCATGTTTTAGAATCACAAATAGACTATATTTTCAGCCCAAGAATAATAGAGAAAGGGCCCAAGTACAACAAAACTCACTTGGTGAGTTGGGCCAAAACTAACTAA